>JAPWLS010000474.1:0-187909 GCA_028551675.1 Tineola bisselliella | reverse complement strand
CCGTTATCGCAATAATAAAGGTAATGCATAATCATAATTTTCCATACGCCTTAGTCATTGCTACACCGTTGTGAGTGGCGGAACTATGAAATTGGTTGTTAGTTTTGTATTGCTATTAATTATTTTTAATTACTTTAACGCTGTCGATGGAGTTATATTTAATCTTGGTAAAGTTTTTTATGATATTTCGGTAAGTACACTTTTGACAATTAATATATGCTCTTGTCAGTGGGCTTATCACCGAACCGAGTTCGCTTCAAGCGATTTGTATGGAAATTTGAGCAGCGCCACCGCGGGCGGATTTGGAACTACAATATTTTAGATACTTTTTGTTAATTTTCGAACGTCTCGATCTTTCGTTCATTCGATAGATTGCTGGTGCTCGTTAGTCGTCAGTAAAAATTCATGATCCCGATTGCTAACGGATCCGTTTTACTTGACGAAACTCGATTCGAAAGCCAGACTAAATTCGTGATAAGCCCACAGATTGTCAGGTCACACTACGCTCGTTCTAACTACGTGTGTGGTACTAAGACACTAGTTAAAATGTGGTGGTACTATTCCGGAACGTCAAACTAGTCTAACAATACACCTAACTTGTTTCCCCAACCGTAGCATACCAATCTTTAACACTGTTTCATTTTCATTTTCATTGGCGAAAACTATAATTGTTTTTTTTATTATTCGCATCTGTGTGTATTTATTTTCTTCTATTTAGCTGTAAGTTTTCCAAATAAATAAGTTGCGTTTCGGGATCATTGAAAGTAGCCGGGATAACGAGCGGAGTGTGCCCTGTCAATTTAGATTTTAGACAGAGCACGTTCGTCTCCTCAAGCCGGCATTTCGACTATGGTAACAGTTGTCTATGTTTATGGGCTATCGTGATTAAAATTAAATTACATTTCAAAGCAAAATAATACATTCACAGCATTAATAGTGTTCTTATCTTACAGGATTCAATACAAGGATTTTTTAATACAATTGCAACGGAATTACAAAGAAGACCTGTTGGTTATAGGAGAAGTAGATTACGTTAGTACAGAATCAGTTATTATTACAATCATATACACAAAGAATAACTAGAGCTTTTATAGAGAAACAATATATGTTATTTTATTTGCATATGATTCTGGCATAGGACACAAAAGTGAGAAACAATTGCCACTACAGACAGAAAAGTGGCATGAATGTACATAATAATCCTTTAACCCTTAAATGCATATTGACGTAAAACTGCAACATACCACTAACACGCCTACCAAATCATTATTATAAGCGCAACGCATACTGTTGTAGAATTATTACTAACAGGACAATATTTTTTATCGAGTGGCAGCACCTTTTATATGTTTAATATATGGTACAAATATTATTCAGTATACGAGGTGTGATCAAAAAATAACCGTTATTTTCAATTTTTTCAAAAAGTATTTATTTATTCATCAATAACTATCTTGTCCCCTTCAAAGTAATCCCCCTCTGATATAACACACTTATGCCAGCGTTTTTTCCAATCCTCGAAACACTTCTGAAACGCGCTTTTTGGTATCGCCAACAGCTCCTGTTTCGATTTTTCTTTTATCTCCTCAATCGTAGCAAAACGCTTTCCTTTCATCGGTGTCTTCAGTTTTGGGAAGAGGAAAAAGTCAGCGGGGGCCAAGTCCGGTGAATACGGTGGTTGAGGCATGATTACGGTTTTGTTTTTGGCCAAAAACTCACGCACAAGCATCGATGTGTTTTAGCAATTTTGGAACAATCTTCGCTGCCGCACGTTTCATGCCTATAACATCCGTAAAAATTGCTTGGCATGAGCCGAACGATATGCCAACATCATCAGCAACCTCTCTAATAGTGATTCGACGGTTATCCAAAATCATTTTCTTCACTGCTTCAATGTTTTCATCGGTTTTTGACGTGCTCGGGCGACCAGGACGAGCATCGTCATTGACATCTTCTCGGCCTTCCTTAAACCGGTTATACCACAATTGAACTTGTGTTCTGCTCATAGTAGACTCGCCAAACGCCACAGTCAACATTTCAAATGTCCTTGCGCATTTAATTTCATTTTTTACACAAAACTTAATACAGTTTCTTTGATCCATTTTTTCGAATAGTAAAAAATCGAAGAGCACACCAAAACACGACTAACCTTTTTATCTGTCAAAAACAAACTGACAATCCAAAATGGCTGATATTGTCAACATATATAACAGACATGTGTACCAACATAACAGAAAAAAAATTGCGAAAATCGAACATACGTAACTCACGAAATTTGAAAATAACGGTTATTTTTTGATCACGGTGTTCCGCGGAATCCTAGGGCTAAAATACTGCAAAAAATACCTACCAAAGGGAGATTAGAAGGTTTCATCTAAATATTCCAACTAAATATTACATTGCAATATGATTATTCATAAATACATATAAATCAGTTTTTTATATTTATATTAAGGCTTTTTCCTTCGCCAAAAAAGTTTGAGAACCGCTGCCCTAGACTGCCTATATGGAACCCGAAATAGATCATTCACTTCAAAAGTGTTCTAACTAAATCTTAACTTCAGGACGTCGAACCTCAACAACGTCAACAACAACAGAAATGTCGATTACATACAACCAGCCAGAAATGACAGAGCGTCAGAACGAATTGATCAAACTGGAAATCCCAGTTCTGGTGGCCAACCACTGGCATTCCTTCAGCGATTGGAGAAGGCTGCAAGAACAAAGAACAGCCGGAAATCATCTAGAACAAAGTTGGATATATGAGATTGATGAAAGGAAATAATTTTATTATAATGGATTATTTTTTGCTTCACATTTACCTAATCTATCTATTCTCCTCTTTTTTTAAGATTAGCCCAGCATATGTCCACACTCCTACTACACTAGAGTGCGGTCCATGAGCATAGACAACTGTTACCACAAACAGATGTCCGCGCGCAACAGTCGACTCCACTATGCCGGCTTGAGGAGACGAATGTGCACAATATTACCTAGTATCTGAATACCACACAGGCATCAGCCGGCATAGCGAGAGCGTCTGTTTGTGGTAGCATATGTCTCTTATGAGGTAAACTGTAGCTTAGTATTGACATATGCTAGGCGACTATGAAAAATGTGTAGGAAACCTGAATAAGAAATATTGAAAATCAGCTATTCGAGGTATAGCCATTCCGTGTTATTTATATTGTAATAAAATTAATTATAGGTAGATGGGGTTATTTGGTGTTAATCCCGTAATAATACCACGAAGTACCTACAATAAATTATGTAGTGTTTAATAAAATACCTAATGTATATACGAAAACACTTACTTTTTACTCGGTTTTTATTCGGAACGAAAGAACATTACCAGTAAATTTAGATCAAAAAATAATTCCTCTTCACAACAAAATGTCGCACAATGGTCACAAAACAGTCACAATTGTCCCCACCACCTGCCGACAATCTATTTCGTGTGGAAACAAGAAGGAACATTTTCAGTTCAAATTATACAAAACGACTGTGACAATGTGTCTTCAGTTGAGAAGGGTCCTGAAATTTGACACTGGCCAAAGTCTTTCAGTTTTATTCCCGTAATACTAATAAACTCATCTCGTTAATTTGTTATTATTAAAAAAAAAAAACACATTTATATAAGATACAAGGAAGAAAATCAAGCAGAACTATGCTTAGTATCGTTAATCCGGCATATTGAAAGCGGTTGTAGGTTGTACTGTGATAACAGTAGAACAATATTAGAACGAGGATAACATACACACAATGAGTGGGTAGGTATAAAAATGTGTTTGTATCCGTAGTACTTATTTATTTATTACTTAATAATAGAGAAAGAAAAGATAAGAGTAAGTGAGTAAGGAGATGGCGGCCTTATCGCTAAGAAGCCATCTCTTCCAGGCAACCAACTTTGAAAATGTAGAGAAATGCAAAAGACAAATAGTAATGCTATGTTTGAATTATTTAAAAACAATGATAATAAAACAAACTTCACCGTTTTTTTTTTGTTAGGGTAATCTTGGTTGATGCAGATGAATAACCTTTGGGAGTCCAACTTGAATTCCTAGAAACACGACATCTTAATTTGAATGGAAAAAAATATAGAACAAATGAGAATAAACTGTCTGTCAGTCCGGAAGATGGTAAAAAGGGGGCGCAGCCAGGAGGGATGGCGTCACAAAAGCGTGGCCCACACCTGCTCGTTGTAATTTTCTGAGAGAATTTAATTTATGGAGGTCGAATCGTTTTTTTATATATTATTTCTGCTTCGAAATATTTCTTAGTAATAAAAACATCAAACAATTCCCGGTTGAGCATTGAATTTTGACGATTTAGGCAAATTGTGTCATAATTTTTATACCTATTATATTTAAGACCGTCAACGTATTTGTGACAACCCTAACTCGTTTTCAAATTTTAAATTAAGAACAACAATATTCCGTTTTATATTTTAACTTGTTGTAATGAAAATTATTCAACAGAAATAATAAAAGAACTATAGTGTAGTCAATAGAGTAGTGGACTGTACTTATTAAATAAAAACTTGAAAATTATATTTACATTATATTATAAACTAGCTTTTGCCAGCGGCTTCGCTCGCGTTAAGAAGTATTATTATTAATTAGGTTTAGTTTGTGTGGCTTTACTTTTGTTTAACGTGTGTTAAGTAGTTATCACCATTCCTGTCGTGGGTCATAATTGAAAACTTGCTCCAGTTATTAACCACATATCTGTCAATTTTTAAATTCAGTTCAATCAGTCGTAAATCTAATAAGATTTATACAAACTTTCATCCCCTATTTTATCCCCGTGGGGGTAGAATTGATCAAAATCCTTTCTTAGCGGATGCCTACGTCATAACATCTACCTGCATGCCAAATTTCAGCCCGATCCGTCCAGTGGTTTGGGCTGTGCGTTGATAGATCACTAAGTCAGTCAGTCACCTTTGAGTTTTATATATATAGAAGAAGAAGATTCCTTATAATCTAAGCACACACATCCGTTCCCATTCGCAACCAATATTAAAATCCTCCATTCGCCCGCCCGGCCCCTCGCGTTCTTCCATTCTTTCATTTCAAATTTAAATTTAAAATGACAGATTTATTTATATATATATATATATATTATATACCTCGCTTTCTCTACTTAAATAACTATATTATAACTATAATACGTCGACAGAAAAGAGGTTGTGGCGGTGATGTAAATAATATATATATATATATATATATATAGAGAGAGAGAGAGAGAGAGAGAGAGAGAGAAAGCGAGGTAATATATTATCATATTAAATATATTTTTATTATAATAAAAACATTATAGTCAAACAACATAAACTATCATAGTGGAAAAATCGCGGGTTATAACCTATAATCTATGAAATTGTCATAAAGTTCAATGCGTCTCTTTCGTTTTACCTTGTGTTTTCTCTAACACGTTTTTATATGAAGCAAAATCGGAACTAAGCCTCATATATCAAACTAGCGCTCGTATTTTTCTGTAACATTGTCCGATGTGAAGTGCTTGCTTATAAAGGCTGTAGATAGGAATTATTTCATCAACTAAAATATACAACTAAAATCCAGTTTACATATGCGCTTAATAAATGTTTATTTTATAGAGAAACGAACATACCTACACATATTTTTAGCCATTTATATTGTTTCAACTTTAATAGTAAAACTAGTATCAATTTTACATTAATCTAAATTATCAGGCGTTAAACAATATGTGAACTTTTCTTTTGTGTACTAAATTTAGTTTGTTAAAACTTGTATTCCAAACAATAATCAGATTTTCCTCGATATTTATTACTGTCTGCTTACATATCTCTGTGAGGTGAATGGTCACATGTCAAGTAGGTATAAAAAAATTAAATATTTATTTTTGTTCTGCTTTTTTTTTTAAATCTACTTGCCGTACTAATTTTAAAAAATATGAATACAGTCTTTTTTATATATTTACTTTTGTTAGACATTGAGCGTGTCTACGGCCTTGTCAGAGCCATGCTTCCACTTTTTCTCCCACGTCTAAGCAACTTAGTGGGCTATTTTTCTTGATGTACTGTTTTATTATATATTATTAGTCACGAAAGTCATGTTTATCTTCCGAGATAGCTACTCACAATCATTATTTACTGTAATACAAGTCGATTTGTCAATTAATTTATTAGTATGTACAGGGTGATTCAGTTGAACGCTGAAAATGTGGTGTTAGGTATTTATTGGCATGATATTTTTACACTAAACTTCAATTGTTTTCACTTTACAACACGTAAAAGGTGTCCTGCGTTTTAATGTAAAGCATGGACATTGAGAGTTAGTTTTATCGTTTGTGAACAAACTAAGACGTACTATAGGTACTAGAACAGCAAAAAAATTTTTCATTAATAAAAATATCGGTCACAAAATAAACTTAATTATGACCTTTTGAAGCGATATACAGGTAATAATAAAATGGTACAGGTAATAAAAAAACAACTGATAATAGCTATGTCGGCTTAAAGAGTCACGTGGCAATAAGAAATCATCTAATTTATATATTGGCATATTTTATGCATAATCTTAAAGTGGTAAATGATTATCTCGTCACGTGTTGTAATAAAATTTTAGTACGTTGGAAAAACGTTTTTTTATTGTAGCTCCGCTACATCATATGGGACTTGAACCCGGAGCTCTCTGTATGAAACACGTACTATCTTAAGCGATATTACATTACTTTCCACATGCGCTAAAAGGTACAGTCCCTGTTGCGCACCAAATTGGTGTCACTGATATTTTTTTTATATAATAGTATCCCGGAAGAATCAAGCTATCAAGACAAGGACGATATAATATAGGGAGGATTTAATATAATTTAATAAAATATATATATATTTATTTATATCTACCGGGAACTGAACCCGAAATCGTCACTAAAACAAAACAAAAAAAAAACTTGTAACACTACAACAATTTTTAAAAATGGCAACACTGGGTTTCCGGAAGTGTCAGCGTGGTCGGCCATCTTTTTTTCTGTCTTCTTAAGTAGTGTTATAATTGTTTTACAAACTTCAAATAATAATAATAAACACAATAATAAATGTATTACAAACTTCAGATAATCCCATTATATTTCTTTCATAAGGTCAAACTAATTAGTCTAAACCAGCGGTTCTCAAACTTTTTTGGCGAAGGAAAAAGTCTTAATATAATTATAAAAAACTGATTTGTATGTATTTATCAATAATCATATTGCAATGTCATATTACGTAATATTTAGTTGAAATATTTAGATGTAACCTTATAATCTCCCTTTTGTAGGTATTTTTGCAGTATTTTAGTCCTAGGGTTCCGCGGAACACTTTGAGAGTGGCTGGTCTAAACAGCACCTGCCCTATTTGGTATCTAGTAAGACGTTGAGCATAGACCAGTACGTACGCCCGTGATCCGCATTATGAGAAAAGGAGATTATGATGCTACTGTATTAGGAGAGAAAGGAGTTCCTTTTTACGTAAAGAATATCAATCATTGAAAGCTATAAATGCGAGCTTTAAACTATATTTTTACTAGGTTACTTCACGGATGTTACTTTTGAACGTAACTTGGTGGTATGTGGTACGTTTTTTTTTTGTATGAGAATAAAATACTATATAGTGGTTTAAAGTCTCCGCTTTGGTATTTACCATAAAATTTACCTCGTATATTTATTAACACAAGTTATTTTATAGCTTTCAGTTGCTAACCGGCTTTATAAGGTTAGTAATCGCTTTGGCAACATGTTGCGTGGTGTGATAAGACTCTGTCAATCATATGCTGAAGATTAGTAGTACAGACGCTTGTAAATTTTGAGCTCCCCAACCGTATGTAAATTAAAATACGTTATAATATATTCCAGACTATGTTTGAAGATATAATCTAATGAATTTATTACATACACTAGCTACAGTATTTATAGACGCATCTAGATGCGTTAATAAACATATTTTTGTTTATATCACTTGAATCTACAATAGGTGAAAAGTTTTCGTAATATTATTCGTTATAATATAACTTTATATTTGTTCTACGTATTTTTATTTGTATTATATTTTGTTTCTTTGTCTTGTCTTATAAATATTTATTGCTGAATCTTATAAACAAATGTGTTTATAAGCGCGTCTAGACTGGTGTATAAATAATTTTTTTTACTGATGATTGTTGTATTGATAAAGTATTGTTGAAGAACAGCATACAAAAATAATACATAATTATAAAATTATTTTGCACTCTACTGGGCATTTCGAATTCAATGTATAAAAACAATAAAAATTTACAGCTTTAATAGAGTTATATAGTAGAAAGTTATTTCAAAGTTATTCCCTGTAGAATGTGAAAAATAATTTTCATCCTTACTAATACCGGATTGGGGCTCTACTCTGACTTCTTGATTTTTTTGAGTTTTTATTATAATCTAGTAATAATTCGTATTTAAATCATAATAATAATTGACAAAAAATTAAATACATAAATGCATATTATATGTACAAATTTATACCATAGTAGAAATTATGTGTTATGATTAACACTAGATTTACCAGACCAGTCAAAATGACCGGTCTTGCAAGATCAAATTAAAATTCCTACTGCGTGTAACATTTTCTTTAATTCCTCTAATCTTCTTTAATTTATAACAGAAGAATTAGTTTTATGAATTTTATATTATTTTATATATATTTGTAACAAATATATACTTTTTTGGTTTTGGTAAAAATAGGTATATTTAAGCTGGTAAATCTAGTGTTAGAAACATGGTTAACTGTAATTTAGTTAACACATGGTCACTGTAGTAAAAATACTTTTGAGATGAAAAAAAATTACGTGTTAGCATAAATTTAATTATATTCATACATTCAGAGTAGAGACCCCACTAAGCTGTAAGGTTCCACAGCACTCATAAAATTTAATAATATATCGCCAATTCGTGATCTGTGTTATGAATTTCTTCTTCTCTAAGACCAAAGCTTTACTAAAATAAAATAGAATTAAATGCAACAAATTGCAAAAAAAAACCTTATTTGTTGCGGAATTATTTTTAATTATAATTATTTATTATAAGTTAAATCAGAGGTACTTAACCTTCTTTTAGGCTTACGAACAATTTTAAGGGAAACTCTAAAGTGAAAAAATATGGATCTAACTGGGTAAATTAAAAAAAGTGTATTCAAAAATTGACCAGATATTACCTCAACCTTGGATGTCAGTCATATACCTGATGCTATATAAAGTAACCTTTCCAAGCCCAAAGTTCAAAGGGTTAGATCAAGAGGGTATATTTATAAAGTACTTATGGACTAAACAAGATATATTTAAGGATCAATCGCTTTAGATGAAAGAAAAACTTATAAGGGCTTAAAGCTCGTGCATTAACAAAGTGGGAGCTTGATTTTTTTTTATTTAGACTGAATCTTATAAAACCATACTAACCAATTGTTCGACCAATATAACTGTGCACCTCATCACAATGCTACATGAGGTATGCGAACAACATATTCCACGTGTATGCACAGTTACAATGGTCGAGTACCTTTACAAATACTATTTCAGTATAAATATTATTGAAAAAAAAAGCAATTCTTAAAACTAGTTGTGTCTCTTTCTAACTCACCATCTTGACGTACGTTGGAGGAGTTTGACAAATCTTTGGAAACAACGTCGAAGAGAAACTGCGGTTACTATTGTTTCGTACTTAAACTTAAGTTTACATTAATACCGTCTTTGTTTTTTATTTATATACTACCAGTCGATCCCTGACGTTCCATACAAAAATACAAATTATCAATGAAGACTCTATTACAACTTTAAAAGGAAAGAAGGTAACGAATTGTATTCGAATATATAAACAAAGTCAAGTCAAGTCAATATTAGTCAACTCTGTGCTACTTATAAGTGACTGGTGAACTATACCCATCGCAGCTATTGAATTGCCTTATGCTTTCAAATGTTTCTCTGAAGTCATACTTTCATAGCTTAATGGATGAAGAATATACTGGAACGTAAAATATCGATTGACTCCAACGAATACCTCCCACGCGCTATTGTCATGTTAGTAACTCCATACTTCCGTTCTAAGTTAATTAATACCATTGTACATTGGACATTTCCGTTTGGTCGCGCGCGAAATTCGAATCATACTTACGTTCCAAATTGAAAATTGAAAATAGTACAACCCAGTTCAGTGGGCATTGAAGTTTTGGTACGACTTTAAAATACTTCGTCGTCTATTTTTGTTTCTGTTGGGTATTTGTAAAAGTTAGGGAAACTGTCGCTCCGCAATCTTCGTATAGATCTCAGTAGTAAAGAATAGGAAAGGCTCCATCTTAATATATATAAATCCAGTGTCATATGTATGTTCCCAGTGAACTCTTCACCAAGTCAACCGATTTCGATGAAAGTTGGCATTTTATGTGTAATTTGGTCTAACTTGAGATATAGGATACTTTATATTTCGATTAATGGTCTTAATAATTTATAATTAACAATAAACTGATACATAAAGTTGTTACATAAATAAAAAACAATTGTCACTTATGTCATTGTGGTTGAAAATAAACAGCTTTTTCATGTTAAAACTGGATTTATATTTTATTAATAATGCAACATTTTATACGAACAACGAGAAGTAACGATACTTTGAAATCGAAGCAACGTCAACTACGAAACAATCAACTGTGCGTCTTCTGCGGAGGAGACTATCACGCTAATTTAGAAGAATGTCCAGTCAGAGGCAAACGCTGTAGGTTATGCGGGAAGAACAACCACTTCTCAAAAGTGTGCATTAGTAGCGGCATAGTAATGCATAAACAGTTACGAACGAGACGCCTAGCACGACACAACACGTCTAGCGAATCAAGCGACAATGAAAGCAGCCAAACATATCCAGTGAATAAAAAAGATTCGCCAACTAAGGTAATGATACCAACTAAGCGAAATGTTGTTTGGAAGATAAATGCGCACTACGTTTGATCTTCTTAAGTCAAGCGTCAAGGAAGATCTTGACAGAGTTAGGTTATTCCAGGAACTCAGGTCATCAGTTAAAGAAACTATTCCACCAGAATATTCGATTGGAGACATAGTCTGGGTTAACAAATTTATAGGGAAAGGCTCTGAACCAGGGATTATATCAAAACGCACCAAGACTTACTCCTATCAAGTTGAAATGAACAACGGAGTAATCAAACGGAAACACTCTGATCAACTTAGGCGAAGATAAACTAACGATGAGAACAACGATGATAATGATGTCATTCGTAACGATAACAGTTTGGAAACGAAAAACGATACTGTGAGTAACAACAAGAAGCCGAAGAATTATTCCTATTATAGTCGTGGATCAAAACGAGGTAGGGGTGATGTCAATGATCATGTTTTACCGGACACGTTCACTTATCAACTTGGTGCATCAATTCAAATCACACAACAAAATTTATCAAATGGACACGGAGACAAATCAGCTGGGCCTCCTAACGCTCAACAGCAGGCTCTTGAATAGCCTCAACTCAACTCTCAACATCTGCAGCATTAAACGAGGCACTACGTCGTTCCTCACGACGACGTAAACCCTTGCGCGTGTTGGATATTGAGCTTTCCTTTTTGGAGGGAATAATGTTGTCGTATATCACAAAGTGAAGAGAAGAGTGCAATCTATGCACCAAAATACATGAACAATAAAGAATCATTAAAATATTTGATTTTATTTATTTGTTTTTCCTAATAAAAAATTGAATTAATAAAATCTAAAATCTGCTTATTTATTGCTTCTAAGGCGGAACAAAGTTCGCCGAGTCAGCTAGTATTTTTATAAAAGCACTGATCTGCATTAAGTATAAATTTTCAAATATTGCGATTGTCTTTTTTTTTTAAATAGGCGAGAATCATCTTCACCATTTACACACGCAAAATCTATTTGGTCTTTATTTAACAAATATTTTTATTTTTGTTGCACTAATGGAAAACAATTTTTTAAGGTTTTGTAAAATCTGCTTGAATTTGCGATTTAAAAATGAGTTTCTATATACATAATAAATTCTAAAAAAATAGTATTAAGATTACTACGGGAATCAAACCCGAAACTTCTGTGTAATTGACTGTAACATTTTGGCAAAACGATAATTTTCCATCTCATCAAAAAAAATCTTTTTCAATGTTCTAAGATACTCATTCTGACAATTAAGAATATACACAAATAAACAATGCACAATAACAACTTTCAATCGTACGAGTTACTTGTGGTTTTCTTCCGGAGCCATTGTAGAGTCTAATGATTAGCAAACGCCTTTAGTGCCTATGCTAATAAACTATTTTCATTTCATTTCATTGCGATTTTGTAGTTCCTACCAGGAGCCGACGACATATTTACGAGTTATATGGTAGGAAAAATGTAGCGTATACTTCAGTCTATGCTAAAAATGTCTTCAATAATGAAGGTAGTTTTAAATAGAAAACATTTGTAGCTTTTAGTGCACGCAAAGCACTTTTACTCTACTAATGACTTATACTAAAGTCTGGAGTGACAGCTTAACGAGTTTCTCAGACACTTTTTTTTATTAAAGAAACAGTTTTACGTTATGAAAAGATCTGACATTTCATGTTACGCTTGGAGTAAATTGCGTCCTTTTCTGAGTAGTTTTTTTTTTATTTAAACTGCATAATATTTAAATGTCCGGTATAGTGGAGCCTACATTTGTTTTTGGCAGCAACATTCAAGCGGCTATTTAATTTTAGACCAGGGTCGATAATTTTTGAAACAAAAAAAAATTATAGTAGGATGAGACCCATTGGAAAAGGAAGGAAATATACTGAAAATTTAAGGAAAAATAAATTACGGTCGATTCGGGGTCGGGAAGTGGGGTGGGGTGGGTTTTTAAGGGTAGAAATCGGTATATCTCGATTTCCGGCAAAACTACAAGTCTTATGGAAAAAAGTTAAATAGCAAAGTTGTAGGTAATGTAAAGATCTACAACTTTTGTATTTACACTTTTTTCACATAACCCAAAATTTATTTGCAAAATTGAAAAAACCGAGTTTTTGGTTTTTTATTTTTATCTTTAACAAAAAATATTTTCTTTTCACGAAATTTGGTGAAAACTTACCTTATTTTGTGTCAAAGACACTGTAATTTTTTGGATTTGAAAAATTTATTTTTTCACCTTATTTTAATTTAATATCCAAAAAACCACCCTAATTTTCAATCGAAAATTCACGCGTCAAAATATCTGTTTTTTTAAAAAAGTTGGTGGGCTTTTTATTCGTTGAAATCTCTACTTTCTGATAGTGTAAAAAAAATATATATATTACAACGAGAAATGTTCTCAAAAAATGCAAAAAACGAAAAAAACTCAATTTCAAAAATTATCTTTTTATCAATATGTACAATTTAAAGCTATTTATTCAATTTAACACTGTAATTATTATCTTCAAATAGCAATAAATAAGCATCTACGCATTTAATTTAAAAAAAAATCCAACAATTTTCTTAAAATAATGTAGATGTCTTATCATATATAAACTTGATGAACTTATTTGTTTGTTAATTATAGTAGTATATTTGAATTTGTAATTTTTTTGTTTAATAGTATAACATGGAATCTTACGCTACATGAGTAATTACAGTGTTAAATTGAATAAATAGCTTTAAATTGTACATATTGATAAAAAAATAATTTTTGAAATTGAGTTTTTTTCGTTTTTTGCATTTTTTGAGAACATTTCTCGTTGTAATGTATATTTTTTTTTACACTATCAGAAAGTAGAGATTTCAACGAATAAAAAGCCCACCAACTTTTTTAAAAAAGCAGATATTTTGACGCGTGAATTTTCGATTGAAAATTAGGGTGGTTTTATGGATATGAAATTAAAATAAGGTGAAAAAATAAATTTTTCAAATCCAAAAAATTACAGTGTCTTTCACACAAAATAAGGTAAATTTTCACCAAATTTCGTGAAAAGAAAATATTTTTTGTTAAAGATAAAAATAAAAAACAAAAAACTCGGTTCTTTCAATTTTGCAAATAAATTTTGGGTTATGTGAAAAAAGTGTAAATACAAAAGTTGTAGATCTTTACATTACCTACAACTTTGCTATTTAACTTTTTTCCATAAGACTTGTAGTTTTGCCGGAAATCGAGATATACCGATTTCTACCCTTAAAAACCCACCCCACCCCACTTCCCGACCCCGAATCGACCGTAATTTATTTTTCCTTAAATTTTCAGTATATTTCCTTCCTTTTCCAATGGGTCTCATCCTACTATAATTTTTTTTCACTTTTTGCCTTTTTTAAAGGCTTCTGCACTGGTCTAATAGTCACTAACAATATTAAAATTTTGAAAATAGCGCCGCCTGGTGTCTTTTTAGTATTAGTTCTATATTTTTCATGGTTTTTAAAATTTTTGTATGAAAACTTCAAAAAGGTAGGGAAAACCTTTTTCTTAAATTATTTGCTTAAAAATGATTAATGAACTTAATGATTTATACGTTTCTATACGTGTATATTGTGTTATGAAATTACTTATCACAATAAATTATATTATTTATTAATTATATTTTACAATCAGCAAAATAAAAAACAGCTGTCAGTCACTTAAAATATTAGTATGAACACTTAATTTTAGAACTTACAGATTTAATAAAAACATAATAATAAACAGTTATTACTTTATTATAAATTTAAAAAAATTATAATAGCTAAATTTTATTTCATTTAAGAAATAAAATAATTTTAGTAATAGTTTTTTTTAGTTAGATCTAGCAGTTTAGTGCCATGTTACCAACTTCATCTGGATACAGAGTAACCTTAATGTAACGACCCTCAATATAACAATTTCCACGATTTAACGAATTTTTCAAAATCCCCTAGAACTGCCCGTAAGTGCTAATGCAAAATATACCTTTACATTACGAATACATTTGTTATAAAACTTATAACGAATTTTGTAAAATATAAAAAGAAAGTATTGTTTACCTCTATTTAACGAAATCGTTTGCTATAATAGGGATAGATTAGTACCTACGTAAAGCTGAGTTTAATTTTTTTTTAAACCTTGTTAAATCGAATCGTAGACTAACCTAACCTCTGTATAACGAACCTCATTGTAACAAATTACTTGATATAACGAATTATTTTCTGATTCCCTTCAGTATCGTTATATCAAGGTTGCACTGCATATGTTTATAGTAATAACTAATTGTTGGTATAGTTTATGATTTATTCGAATTTAGGATGGTACATGTGAGAGAAAAGAGAAATTTGAAATATCCCCGCCAGGCATATTTCAAATTTGTTATTTTCACAAATAAGCCATGATACATATAAATAAGAGATACTATTTCTGCGCAAATGACTGCGCATGCGTATTGCGGCAATCAGCATCCGGACCAACAGACAGCACGGCACCGATTAGTGGTGTGATTTTTTTATATCGATATATTATTTTATTAGTACAAAATAAAGCCTTTATGAATAGGTTGTTAGTAGAAAATTTTATAAATTAACAGTATGTAATAGTAAGGAAATAATATGAGTTTTCGATATATTATTGCTAAAATATAAAGCAAAAATGGTGCGTTGATAGTGTTGACAGTTATCGATGTTTTCACAGCAGTAGAGGGAAACTTGGTAGCCACTGAAACGCGGCAAGTCAGTTTACTGCAGGCGGTCGTTGGTGTCGCACGATGACACGCAAGCTATGAGCCAGAATCGAGAACAACGTGGCGACGATACTGTTGAGTTGTTACCACTAAAATCGGCCTTAGTTAATAATAATTATAAAGATGTGGACGAAGAGATATACTTCCCGCCACCCCCTGTCTTCAGCCCTCCTTCTGGATCAAACATCGACTATACGCTGCTGTCAAAAAGGACACCGGCTTCAAAACGGTATTACCTTCTTCTATTAACAAACTTTCAATTGTTTTTATTTTCATTTGTTTTTGTCGTTCATTACGTTTTTTTTGTTTGATCGATAAAGTTCGACGTTTACTTCGTAAAGAGTAGCTTGTTTTTTGAGTTCCTTATATTATCAACTCCTTAGATTACTGGCAAAGACTGCTCAACCATCACCGACCCCACTGGTGACACTGTGTGGTGCACCACCGCCATCACGGAAACGTGAAGAACTAGAGACGATGGCTAACTTACGGAAAAAGGTCGCCCCGGCTCTACTTCAAAGTGATAGGTGACTCTATAGTTATTTTTATCTTAAACATCTGCCTGAGTCGTTCTCTGATCAATATAAGGTTAACTTAATTCAGTGGTTCTCAAACTGTGGATGTGGTCAAATGAAACTTAAAATGCAAATTATTACTAACAAGATAAAGCAACAGTTACAGTGTATTTATACGTAAGAAATGAATTTAATAGCAATGAAATATTAGTTAAATAGCAGGGATCGCGGCACCAAAAACTTTGAGAACCACTAACTTAATTCATTGTCGTAAGTTTATGTTAGTTTATACATTCATAATTATACAAAGAAAGGGGTTATTTTTCAAGGTTAGTTGATGCCTGGTGCGCCTAACATACTTGTAAAGCAAGCTGTTAACTTCACATAGGCACATGTTTAGTAAAATAGGGTTGCGAAAACAACAAAGAAAAGTTTATTTACGTCACTCGATTTAACGACAAACTCTCCAAAACATCGTAATAACTCCACTTAGGTTGGTTTAATTTGTTATGCATACAATGATACACTCTATATAGCATCTCACCCATTCTAAATAACGACAACAATACGTTGTTATTATTAATCAATAAACACTTTCTGAGATGCAGAAATTAATAAGAACTGCAGCTGTGTACGTTCTTTATACTTTATTAGTAAATACATATGTATTATAATAGTAAAATAAAATTGATTTTTCTTCTCTCCATTTAACGACAACTCTTAATAACACTCCCTTAAGTGTCGCTATATAGAGTTTTTTGTCGTTTTTATTGACAAACATAATACTTATAAAAAATATACAGGGTCGTCATCTGCTACTGTTCCCGATCAGAAAGCAATTTTGTCTTGGGTGTACAAATTTAGGGCAAAAGGATCTTCACTAAATGTGAATATATAAATAATTAATGAAAAAAATAATTGTTTTTTTATTATCTTATATAGTTTTCTTTCACCAGCCTCTTCAAACGTGGGAGGTTCCCGAGCCCCATCTAGTACTTACTTCGAGTCTAGATCCCTCCAGTACCATTATTACTGTAGTATTATTATAAATTTGAAAGTAGAATTGATTACTATCTATTTATTTAATAGTTTTCATCATTCATCATTTTAGGAACAACTTTAAAAATAACAGCACGAAAGATGATAACGCCAATGAAAAACTTGACAATAGACCTAAACTTTTACAGAAGGTGAGTCCATAATACATAGTACATAATATTTATTGCTTAGTATTTACGGATCAAATCAAACATCGAAAATTTACACGTCGATCTGATTGGTGGATCATTCTAAGCATTATTGCATATACATATATAAGTATATGACTTCATTCTATAACGGAAATGTATCGTGTATACCAACGAGCAATTTGACCTTTATCTCACGAGCCCCTGACGTTTCCGCACGAAGATAACCGCGCGTCCCGGGTCAAGGGCACTTGGCAACACCCTTGCTAAGGGTTGGTACTATATATTAATTAAATAAACCCGGTCAAGGTGTTTAAAAAAATGTAATATTTTCTTTGATCATGTTTAGTTACCTGTTTTTTGTATAGAATAATTTCTGCTACTAATATACAATGTGTTATGTAAAGAAATATGTATTTAACACTAGATTTACCAGCTTAAATATACCTATTTCGACCAAAATCAAAAAAGTATATATTTGTTACAAATATATATAAAATAATATAAAATTCATAAAACTAATTCTTCTGTTATAAATTTAAGAAGATTAGAAGAATTAAAGAAAATGTTACACGCAGTAGGAATTTTAATTTGATCTTGCAAGACCAGTCATTTTGACTTGTCTGGTAAATCTAGTGTTAAGATTGTAAGAAATTACTAATTTAAAAGATTGTTTCTATTTATATTTCTAATCCGTCATCCGTAGGTTCCTATTGGAACACTTGGACTTGTCAAAATATAATTGTATTTATCAATTGTATACGAGTATAACAATAGCGTTTATTTTCATTATCGTGGTTGCAGCGAAACCAAAATATATTTTGTTTTGCTGAAAAGATAATTCTGCCAATGTTGAGTATTTAGACAAAATTCCAACAAGAAATTACAAAACATTAATACACGTAAACCTTCATGTCAAAAAATATATATAGCAAGTGTACCCCCTTCAAAAGGCCAACTATTTTAATGCAATTCTTGCGTGAGTTAACGGTCGCGGTCGGAGGCGAGGCGGGGCCGTTCTTTATACAAATTGACCTTTTCAAAAATGTGAAACTGCCCCTTAATGCCACTTTTGTGGGCTGTAATTTGTCAATAAAAGACTGATGGTTGGGGAATTTCGTTGACAGCCTATTCATTTATTTTAGGGTAGTGTAGGCTAAATATATTGAACGCGTTTATAGAATGCTTTTGAAAGGGCAAGGGTGAATTCAGTAATAGGGCTAAAATACTACCAAAGGGAGATTATAAGGTTACATCTAAATATTCCAACTAAATATTACATTGCAATATGATTATTCATAAATACATGTAAATCAGTTTTTTATAATTATATTAAGACATTTCCTTCGCCAAAAAAGTTTGAGAACCGCTGCATTCAATACATTGTATGTTGATTTTCAGGTGCTATCAACAAAGCCTGTAAGTATGGTCGTACAATGGAGTGAAGTGCGTACAGCTTGGCAAGACAGCGACTTTATAACGGAGTGTTTGTGTTGGCATAATGTGTACAGGCAGAGGCATGGGGCGCCCGTTTTAACCATGGCGCCTGAGGTAACATATATGATATACCTATTTTTTTAATAGGAATCAGATATAATATTTGTGACAAACAGTTGCTACGGAGAAATTTGTTGGCAATAGTTGCCTCTTCTCTCTATTACATAAATAACAATTGAATTAGTAAGCGGATTATTTTAAAAAAGGAACGTCGTTCCCATACGGAAATGGATTGAATGTTTTCATTTGTTTTTTTTTTTTGTTTCTTTTGATAGGTATTCATAATAGTTTTCATTTGTTTTTTTTTTTGTTTCTTTTGATAGGTATTCATAATACTAGGTATTAATTATAATTTTCTTACGTTAAAATATTAATGTTTTAATTGGACTTCATTAGTAATATTGCATTAATGTTTACGTTATAATTAGCTGAGTATTGGGAGCCTTATAAAACGGGAATGCATACATTTTGTTTACATCTAGCTTAACAACAGACGGAGTATTATTTTTATATTTCTATTTTCTAACAGCATTCGTATGTTCGTATGGGAACACTTGGACTTGTCGAAATTTGTATTTTCATCAATACAACAATACGCAGCAACGACGACTGCGCCCCCTACTCATTTCAACAACTAATATTATAATAACATTAACAATCAGATACAATCAGTTTTCACAGATTGTCATTTGTAGCTTCATTCATAGAGTAAAATGCTTTGACAATTAACGTTTGTTTGTGATTTAACTTGTAATTCATTCAACATTTTGACATCATCTGACAAGTTATTGTACATGTTTAGACCGTTACAGAGCAAGCTACTGTCACATAATAAAACAATACTGTAAAGTTAATATATGTATTTTATTACAGCTATGTGACTACGCACAGGCTTGGGCCAATCATCTTGCGCATACAAACAAATTTCACTATAGAAACGATCGCGATGTCGGCCAGAATCTGTACCAAAGACCTGTCAGTGCGCTACAACCAGATATAACAGGTATTTACTAGTTTTTTTCTATTTAGTTACAAAATACTTATCCCTACTAATATTATAAATGTGAATGTGAGTGAGTTTGTTTATTACGTTTTCATGCAATAAGTACTTAATCGATCATCATGAAACTTTGTGCACATATTTTTGGAAGTATTAGAAGTAATAGTTTCAGTTGTTTGGATTTTTTCTATATTTATTTTTATAATATAGTTATCATATTGATTAATTTCTATTGAAATGATCACTGATACTTATTTAATGACTTAAATGCGAGCGAAGCCGCGGGTAGAAGCTAATAATTTATAAAATTTCACTAAGAAATATGTACAGTAATACCCCGCTTTGCGCGACCCCGTTATGTGTGGTTTCACTATAACGCGAAATTAAAATTTATTATTAAATTACGTGAAAGAGTGCGTATAAACATAATGTAGTCATCAACTTCTCTATGGTCGCGGGAATTTCAGTTAACGCGATTTTTTCCGGAACGTATCCCTCGCGTAAAGCGGGGCATTAGTGTATTTAAAAAGAATAATGTGTGCTTTAAGGACAAGAAGTATCATCGTATTGGTATGCAGCTGTGAGGCAATATCATTTCTTCAAAGAACCAGACGTGCTTCATGCCAATGTTAATGCTGGTAAGTTTAACCACGGCATGGTAAGCCAGACAATGAACGCCACTGCAGGCATTATGTCGCATGTATCACAATTTTAACGATCTATATGAAGATATCACGGATCTTGATTTGTTCCATTTGAAGCCCAAGAAGCTCAAGTCTATTTTGCACTTGGCTTTCCTATAACACTCTATGTTCGAGCAGCAGACTGGCATCCGTATTTAATCATTAATGCATATAGTTTTCTTCGGATGTCTAACACAACTATTAGGTTACCAAATTTAGCTTTATTTCTCTAGTCTAGTGTAGTTGTTACTTTCATGTTATGGTTTGACTGTTTGATTGTGTGTGTCGAAACAAATAAATAAATACAGCTCGATTTCGTAATATTTTGTCTATTACCTCAAAAATGGTAGATATATGTCCTCAACGATTCTTCTTTTAATTTAAATTAACGGTTTAAACACGAATTTCATGATTTTTTTGAACCCCTCCCCAGTCTTTGTCACAGCCCCCCCCTGTTGGCGAGTCCTAGACCATTGGAAGTGTCATATGTGTATAAATTGATATATAAGGTGGTAAAGGCATAGAATTTTAATTTTTGTTTATGTATAAATTATATGCACACTACCTACATAGTTTCAATATATATTATAGGTCACTTCACTCAAATGGTATGGGTGGCGACGAGATTCTTCGGCGTCGGAAAAGCAAGATCACGCGCAGGCAAAGTGATAGTCGTCGCCAATTACTCGCCGCCCGGCAACATGACGGGGCAATTCGAGACCAACGTCCTGCCCCCGATACCAGAGAATGCTGATGTTGCGCCGACAACAAATGAGTGACGAAAATTTTCCATACGGGGAAGGAGGCTGCTCTTGTCCGGCACGTTTGTTCATAGAAAATGATGTTTTTTCGACTTTTATATCGATTCCAAGAAGACTTATACGTAGCCACGATGGGCTCTGACCTGTAAGGTACCTAATCAAACCTAAAAAAGTTAACTATCTGTTTTGAATAATTAGAATTATACACACAGATACAGCAGATATACACATGCCCCGCTTTACGCGAGGGATACGTTCCGGAAAAAATCGCGTTAACTGAAATTCCCGCGACCATAGAGAAGTTGATGACTACATTATGTTTATACGCACTCTTTCGCGTAATTTAATAATAAATTTTAATTTCGTGTTATAGTGAAACCGCGCATAACGGGGTCGCGTAAAGTGGGGTATTACTGTACAGGGTGCTATAGGGTGTGGGTGTAACCTTTTTGTATGAAAAAATTAACCGGGATGAAACTGCGGGTATTTACTAGTTACATATTATTTTAGACTGCTGCCCCACCCTGAGCCCATGGCTGACTACGCTCATGTTCCCAATCCTAAAGGTATGGTATGCTTAAATAACCTGAATATAACTTAAAATTAATACTGCTTAAAGCAGGGGTGATCAATCTCCTTGGTAGTTAAAAGGTATGCAAAAAGGTATTAAAAAAACCTTGCACTTAGTCTTTCATATATGTTGTCAGTAATTTAAAATACATTTTGAAACACATACGGAATGATAATAATTTTTGGAAAAATATAATAGGACAAAATTGATTTTCAGGATGGAACTGGTACATTTACTAGAGTAGTTCAAAGAGCCGCAGGTTGGCCTCCTGTCATAGTGTTTCGATAAAAGTCGATTAAACTTATAAATAATTGTTAACCCTCTGCACCTATATGGAACGAAATAATACAACGAACTAGGTATAGTGTTTATAGCTTCCTGTGAAACTAGCCTAAAACTATAGAAGAGCTTACACTTTTTATCTACTTAACGCCTAAAGAGTAATCCTCTTAATGCATGCTGTAATCTCACTAGCGAGTCATATAAATTCTTCACACTAACTGTCAAATGAAGTGACAGATCACAGAATATTTACCAGCTGAACAGAGGCGGCTTTACCTATGGTGCAAGGTGTGCGGTTCTCAAACTTTTTTGGCGAAGGAATAAGCCCTAATATAATTTTAAAAAAAACTGATTTATATGTATTTATTAATTTTCATATTGCAACGTAATATTTATACATATAATTATGTACTGCTTTTAAATTTTATGTTAGAATATTTAGATGTAACCTTATAATATTTGGTAGGTATATTTTACAGCATTTTCGCTCTAGGGCTCCACGGAGCACACTTTGAGAATGGCTGCTATAGATAATAATTATTTTCGTTTTAACATGAAATCAACCATGCAGTGGCGTAGCGAGAAAGGGTATGGTCCGCAAAACAAAAAATTGCTAGATTATTTTTATTATAATTGATTTTTGGAAGATATATTTTAAATTTAGTGCCATTGTTGAGCCTATGATTTTATTTATTTATTAATTTGCGAGTATATTTTACATATAATATTATATAGTTTTCGAATTGAGGGGATGGCTAAAAAGTAGAGATGTGCCGATTATGACTTTGGCCGACTAGCCGATTAGTCGGTTGTAAATAAGCCGACTAGTCGGCCGACTAATCGGCCAAGCCGACTACGGTTTAGGGGATTCCCGTGACGCTTCGTTTACAGCTGATTCGCTGCAATTTCAGTCACTACTGACTGACATGTGGACAAATAGAAATAACAAAAAAAGTTTTTTGAGTTTTACAGCTCACTAGTTTGACGATAGTTTCAAATATCATCACGCAGAATTGCAATATATGTCATTAAATATTATGTTGATTTGTTTTTTAATTAAGATACTAATTATGTTTGATAAATGTCATCAATATACTTTCTTTACAAGGAAGTAACACATACATTTTATTGAGAAATAGACACAAAGTAAGAAGCCGGATAGTCGGCGCTTTTTGCCGATTAGTCACCGACTAGTCGCCGACTACGATAGTGGCCGGATAGTTGGCTTTACCGATTAGTGGCCGACTAGTCGGAACATCTCTACTAAAAAGGTATCATGCCCTGGGCGCGAGTTAAGCTAGCTACGCCACTGCAACCTTGTACGAATTTCGACCACTAGAGGTCGCTAGGGTATATATAGCATACGGGCACTACATGGGTTAGAGCCGCATGGCGCGCCTCTGCGACTCGTTCGCTTGACTCTATCTAATCTCACAGCTGACTCTAGAATTTAATTTACTTCTCACTTCGATCTAGTTTCTTCTTGTTTAGTGTATTGACACAGAAACCGTCCGAATGTTGTAATGGTCGATAATAGCAGATACAGGTGTTCTATTCGTTTGGCTCCTTTATAAAGAGGGATTTTTTGGTGTGTGTTGTTCAATGCTATAATACGCGTTACGATATATACTATAGTATGTTATGCACACAATGCACTGAGTTAACATACATCTATGGATATCAGGACTACATGTCTAGAAATTACATCGAAACCGAAAACAAATACAGCAATCCCCCCTATAACACGGTACTCTTATAACACGTTTTAACACGTGTTTTACCCCATATAACGCGGGGATAAGTTTTCGAGCCTAAATGAATAGAGTGAAGACCTAGGTCCAAAAGAAAACACCCAACGTCCAGTATTATACGTATAGAATATTAAAGTCTAGATTTTGATATAATATTGCTTTACAATCAGCGTGTTAGTTTTTACGAGTACAGTGTAAACCCTGTATAGCGACGTTTGAGAGACTACGCATTTACGGCGTTATTGAGAGTTGTCGTTAAATGGAGAGTAGAAAAATTGATTTTATTTTACTATTATAATACATATTTACTAATAAAGTATAAAGAATGAACACAGCTGCAGTTCTTATTGATTTTTCTGCAATTTAGAGAGTATTTAGAGAGTGCTTAATTATGACGTTTTAAAGAGTTTGTCGTTAAATGGAGTTTATACTGTTTTTGTTACAAGTTATGTAGTTTTTAGATAGAAATACGGTTGTTTTGCCGAGCTTGCTATATTGGGTTTGAGTAGATGAGATATTTTATAAGGGTAGATTGAAATTCATTAACATTTGATGACCTAAATTTGTGGTCAAATTTAAACCGCCATTAAAAGGTTGATTGCCAAATTATAAGAGGTCTATAGAAGCAGATTGTTTTCTTTTAATTTGTATATATAGTTTGGTTTCTGTAAGTAACAGATGCCGCTATAGAGTTTATTTGATGAGAATACAGAAACGTAGTTCAACCAATGATCTCTACTTGAAACAGGATTTTAGTGGAGCGTTTTTAGAACCACGCTTGAGCATATATTCATCTTTGTTTCGATGTATAAGCGACGTACTTAAGAGCACGTTTTACTCAAATGATAACAGTGGGCTTATCACGAATTTAGTCTGGCTTTCGAATCGGGCTGTCACAAGTAAAACGGATCCGTTAGCAATCGGGATCATGAATTTTTACTAACGACTAACGAGCACCAGCACTCTATCAAATGAACGAAAGATCGAGACGTTCGAAAATTAACAAAAAGTATCTAAAATATTATAGTTCCGAATCCGCACGCGGTGGCGCTGCTCAAATTTCCATACAAATCGCTTGAAGCGAACTCGGTTCGAAAGCCAGATTAAAATTCGTGATAAGCCCACAGGTTTAATTGTTTTTTTTTTTTAAATTCGAATAAATCCATATGTTTTTGAAATAAGAATTTACGTTGATGATGAAATCTGTCTTCCTGGTGGTTGATGATGTAATTGTTATATTTTTGTAAGAATTGCATAGTTGTATAAACTATAAATTATCATGTTTTTGAAACAATATAAAGAGGCTGTATAGGGTTGTCCATTTGCTTTAAATGAACAGAAATATTTAAAGGCACAAACAAGTTTAAATTTCGCTACATTTAAAAAGCTCTGCTAACCACTAAGCTTAAAATGATGAGTAATATAGTTGTACAAGCTTCCAGTCGCAAGACGGTAAATTAAAAAAAAATTGTATCAACATAGTAGCTATTAAAGAAATATTTTTTATAGAATTTATGTTTTGGGATATACTATTGTTTTTAGAAGGCCTAGAATAGTGGCCTGCTTGGTATTTATAGCTTAGTATATACACTTGAATTAGTTTTTTAGTAGTGGCGTAGCGAGAAGTGGGGATGGAGGGGGAGGGGAGGGGGCTACTCACAGAGGGACTCCAAATAAACCGCAAAACAAAAAATAGCTGGATATATTAAATTTAGTGCCAATGACTTTATATATTTATTTGTGACCATATTTTACATATAATAGTTTTTATTATATGGGAGGGGGACCTAAAAAGGTATTGCACCTCGGGCGTGAATCAAGTTCGCTACGCCGCTGTTTCTTAGTGCTTAAATTACAGCCTATTTAGGACTAGCTTGTTGGTGTCGCACTGTTAAATCACAGAGGTATAGTTATGGTTGTGGCTTATAGATTTAAAATGATGTCCGGTCTTCTACATTGCTAGCTAATGTTAATGAATAAGGGCTGTGAATTGTTATACAAAATAGAATTGAAAATTGCTTCGGAGGTTAGTTAATAAAAAAATTAAATATATTTTGTGTCGTTTTATTTCATATAGGGTTAAATCACAATAAAATATCTTTAGCCAGAATCTACGAGGTTTTGGAAAGGAATATGACGAGAACAAATAACAAAACTCACCGATCCTAGTCTGTACATGTTTGAAGGTACATTCATGCTTACCCTTAAACTAAACATCTTTACAAATTTGATACAATTAATGTAGATAAAGTTAGTACCTAAATACATAAAACACACCAACATACACACAATCATATATAGAAAGATGAAATATTATCTTATAATGTCTTTTTAATGAGCGTTCGTTTAAATAAGGTATATAAATAAAACTAATATATAAAGAAAAAGTATAAAGTTTACTTATTTGAGAATATACAAAATTTGAATTACATCTTCACATAAAACAACCCAAAGACCATATCACTCAGTCCATCTGTGTTTACAACTTGTACATACATAATATAACCTCATCTCTTCTTCAGCGCGTCGAGTCTGCCCTTGGAAGAACACAGCCTCACGATTGTTGCACTTCGGACAAATGTGATCCTTTGTGCGCGGCAAAGTAGGATCACTCACTACATCTGGGTTAATATGTGTTAATTCGTCTACTTCGTGCATAATCTTGTTTACATAAACACAATTCGAATCGGCAAGTTGTTTGTAATCACAATTTCTACAAGCGTAAAGCAGAACTTTGTTGTTTTTATCTTCGCGTGGGTATAACATATTATTGCATTCCTGGCAAAACTGTATGCCTACATAACCTGGCCCACCGTCTTTCCTTCCAATATTCATTTTAAAGTTATATTAATTATTTAGTTCGCAAAAATCCTTTCGCCGCAATGAAGAACCAATAACAAGTGTCAAACATTGACCATAGATAATCAATTAACTTCACAAACAATCAGAAAAACAAATAATAGACTATGATATTATAAACAACATTTCACACATTTATTTTATTAAAATTAATAATAAAATATAGTTAATAAACGGCTTAATGATATATATTATTTATATTAAATTATCTGAAGGGACTTATTAATGGATGTGTGCAATTACTCGTCATAGTACTAGCAATGTACGACTTAATTTTTTATGTGGCAACTCTTTAAAATTAACGCTTGCGGTTGGTTTGCCTGACAATTTCTTTTCCCATTTGTAGCCGATGGTGTCGTGCTACCGAAATGGGTAAGAGTCGTTTAGTTATTTATTTATTATTGAATTGGCTGATTTTTGTGTTATATTGTAGTGTTACTTTACGTTTTAATATAGTTTTTCTATCGGTGTTAAAGAATACTGCGTAATTAACCTATAAAATTAGATTATCTATGGGCTCCGTGTCGGCCATATCGCGGACATGTTTCACTCGTGATGTTTTCAAATCCTTTTTCATCTTATTCAAATTGTGTTAACTACACGGTGCTTTGCTCGTTTTGCATTCGGTGCTCGATGTAGAATTGGTCGTTATATAGATTTGTGGGTCCAGGTCGTAAACATAGTATATTCAGCGGCTTCAAATTCCAGGTAAACCCCGTGGTATTCGTACCGCTAGGAAGCACGTGAATCATAGAAGAGAGCAGAGATGGGCTGATAAAGATTACAAGAAAGCCCACATGGGCACGAGATGGAAGGCCAATCCCTTCGGTGGTGCGTCCCATGCAAAGGGCATCGTCCTGGAAAAAGTGTAAGTACGTCTCCTTAGATTCGTCATGGTGGAAATGGGCGGGAAGATTTGGTGAATCGTTTATTTGAGGTTATTTTGGAGTTTGCAGTTTCAGTAATATAAGTGTTCGTCATGAGAAGCCCGAGAGTGCCCTGCCCGTAGTATTATTCCTGTGAAAGTTTCTTTTTGTATAACACTATCACAGGATAATACTGCGAGTGGTGCATCTCTGTCGTCGTCTGTTGTCAAGAAGATATGGACTGTAAGGATGTAAGTTTATTGAAGGAAGATTGTGGGTAAGATGCTGTGTATTCTAATTACTGGTTTGAGGTTAGAAGCTTCTTCAAGTGTGTTATTTACGGATTGTCAAATACCACATGGCGTTTGTTTACTCGAAATTTAGTGCTAATGTATTTAGTGAATTTTAGTCAGTGCATTGACCTCAGTGTAGTTTAGAACTTGTTTACAACTAAGCAGCTACTGGAGGACGCGTGTTTTTGATATTTTTAGTAATATTTCTTCTTTTATGCAGCGGCGTTGAAGCAAAACAGCCGAACTCTGCTATCCGTAAATGCGTGCGTGTACAGCTGATTAAGAACGGGAAGAAGGTGACTGCGTTCGTACCACGGGATGGGTGTCTTAACCATATTGAAGAGAACGATGAAGTGTTAGTAGCGGGTTTTGGTCGTAAAGGTCACGCCGTTGGTGACATTCCTGGTGTACGATTCAAGGTATGCTTCTCCGTGATGTTAATCACTTGTTTTAGGTTAGTTCTCTTCATACAGTAACAGTCATATGATGATAACTTTCTATCTAAATGGAGTATTTGCTACGCTGAGTGCAGTGATGTTTAATATGCTGTACTGATATTGTATTGAAGTATAACTCGGTTAGAAATCCAGAATTAACTTTTAAATCTTTGTTCGTCCTTCCCAGGTGGTGAAGGTAGCCAACGTGTCTCTCTTGGCGCTCTACAAGGAGAAGAAGGAGAGGCCACGGTCTTAAAATTTACACTACAATATTAAGGTTGGTATTAAATTATTTCTTGATTTTATATTTGTGGTTAAAACCTCATGTAAAACCAGATGATGTTATTTTAAATGTATTTGCTACTACTGACTGTTGTGAGGTAAAAATGTTTTCTGATAAGGAATTGTGGTTATTTATATCTGTTTTGTTTATAAAAGTAATGCTCAATGTTGTTTTTGTATTGTTTCAGTGACCTGCTGGGAAGGCGTGTTATTTATAAGTGTAATGATAAAAAATTAAAATAAGTGCATAATAAACTTGTGTACGCCATTTTGTTTTTTATTTTCGTTTACTATAGTACCCATTGTGGAGTTTCACTTGATTATTGTAGTTTTTTATAACCTCAATTCTGGAATAATTAGGGATTAGATCTCAATGTTTTTTTAAATTTATTTACTTTTAGTAATTGAGCCCCGTTAGAGCGCTTTTGCTCGTCAATACAAATATAAATGAAATAAATTCATTAATTTAATAATTATCAATTTGATTTAGCTGCTGTATACTGGCATTGTCCACTTACATACTCTCATAATAATACAATTTTAACCATATCTACCTACCTACCTATTTTAACCAATTTAACCATAGATATAATATATCTATGATTCTTTACTGACTACAACATTACAAGTATACTATTTCATATAATGAGAAATGACGTTAATAGAACTCGAGAATCTTAAACTTTTTGTGCGATTCAAGCTTTCCATGTCAACGGGAATTTAGTACACAACAGAGTGAGCGCCATCTGCCGGTGGATAGATGAACCTTGTTCAGTTGTACATACATTAGTATCAGCGCCATCTATTGGCAATATAAAGTACTACAAAGGTTCAAATAAAACAGTGATGTTTGGTTAATTTTTATTACTAAATATACATATATACTAGTGTTGATATTACATAGGTACATTAGTACTTAATATTATGTAGCTGTTTTGTTCCAAAAGCACTGTTATAAGTCTACAAACAACTAGGCAAGAAAATGCAACTACAGTTATGAATAAACTTCTTAAAACATAATGTCTTTTTATTTAATTAATAAGAGTGAAGATAAAAACTGGTGCATTAATAAAATTAAAAATATCTTTAGAAAAATTATTTGCTTAACACTAGCATTGTACTCTTTAACAAGTGACAAATGAATATCCAATACTTTAATGTGGACATATAGTAAGCGATATAAACATCAAAAGAAGTTACTAAAGACATAACATAAAGAATAAAGAGATTCGTTGCTGCATACATCTTAAAGCAACTTAGAAATAGTTAACAGTTAAAAACGCCTTTGCCAATTATATGATGGGAAGACAAGCTAACTCCTAACAGCCTCGTCTAAAAACTGCTTAAATATAAAAAGCCTAACCATTATGTTTTTTCATGCATATATTTTAACAAAAAATATGGATTCTACAACTACATACGAAACAATATAAATATTAAATTTAGAATTTGAAAAGAAAAATAATATTACAATTTATATAGCTCAAAAACAAGTGAAAAAAAAAAGAAAAAAGCGAATTGCATAACTTTCAGGATACAATTTCAATAAATTCATATAAAGAAAATAAAGCGAATATGAAAAATTAATTCAAATACTAAATAAAAAAATATATAGTTAAACCAAAATAAAATGCTACCATGTTATCAAATATATCTTTGTATAACAAACTGCGAGACGACTACTTTACGACTTGACCCAGAAAGCTAATTTGGACTTAACAGAGCATAAATGGACTTAAACGGACACAATCAAACAAACAAACAAAAAATTAACAAAAGCTATCCATAGATAATTTTCATGTTTACAGACTTACCATAAACCAAAAGATTTATAGTAAACGTCGACACATTGAATCCAGTTGAGGTTTTGTGTTCCGACGAATTCAAATATAGAACAATAAAAAATTGAACGGTGTTATTGTAGTTCCAAAACCGCCCACAGCAGCGCTTTATAACTAGCCCAACAGAATAACACGAACTATGTTTGTTTCTTGTATGCTCAGTTTAAGTCAAGTCCAGTCTTCCGGATAACCCATGTGAGCCCGGGGTCAAGTCGAACCAATTGGAATGCAAATTTGCTTTATCATATTTTAGTACATTATAATTAACTGTTTCCATTTATTTACAGTCATAGAGAAATTACATAAATTATCTTATTCTACAATCATTAATCACATACATTTTATTTTACTACTGAAAAAAATAAGCATATCGTTGTTTATATTATAATTTTTTAAAAATATTTTGGCTACAATTCCATACATTGGACGCTAATTGTGATCGTCTAATTAATAATTTCAAATAACAATTTTTCAACTTTTACTGGTTACCCCTTACTACATCGAATGTACAAACGACAATCTTCAAATGGATACAGATTGGACTTTGGACTGGAAGAAACAATCATTAGAAAGGGATAACTATATTCTTATCGTGGTGAAATTGAGACATGTGTGAAAGGGATGCACATATCTCCTTTGCCATTATTCGTTTCGATTTACGTCGTTTCGAGTTACGTCAAACAATTTTTTGACACCATTCCTCAAGCATACGTCAATTGTTTCGATTTCCGGCATAGGAGAATTCACTTGTCGCGAAGTTTTGTTCCTCTAAACACGACTTCGTTGTTACAATCATTGGATCAAGGAGTTATTACATGTAAACATATTAAAAAATATGTCTCGACTTACGTCGTTTCGATTTACGTTGCCGTATATATACCTACAAAAACTGTATCCATTCGACAAATGACCGTAGAAAGAATATAGTTATTTCTTTCTAATGATTGTTACTTCCAGTCCAAAGTCCAACGTGTATCCATTCGAAGATCGGCGACTGCACACATGTAATGCTTACTCTTTTGAAATAATTTATATTACATAGTGTGAGCGCGGTTACGTCGCAGAGCTACTACCCAATATCTATTTATACATTTAAACGGACGCGCTGAACGGGCCTGAAAAATAAATAAAAACACTTTAAACTTGCATTATTAGGCTATGTTGCATAACCCCGATAGAGGCCGCTGCGCATGATAGTCTCGCATTACAATAGTCTGATATTTAAGAATAACAATACCGCCGGGTTCTGTTACCATAGTCAGGACTAAAATTTTGCCCATTATTTTTTTTGTAATAACTTAAAAAAATATAATTCTCGCATCTCATGAAAAAACAAACACACATTTCTTCAATAATTTCAGAGATACTCGATACACCAACAAATAATTTACACAAAAAAATTTAAATCGCTCTGTTGTAAAATTGCGATTATCATTGGGATATACTAACCTATTAGGACCCAGCTGTATGCCTTGACATTACATCTAATGACTGTATAAACCAGTGTTTCCCAACGTGGGGCCCACACCCCACAGGGGGGCAATTTGAGAATGGTCTCTACACGAGTTTAACCCTTACGCTTCGAGGCCATTTAAATGCAATGCTAGATTTCGGTGCCAAATTTAACGAAAAAAGCGATTTTTAAATAATTATTGGGTATAATTTTGCTTGACGAGACCAAAATATCAACTGGGTATTTGGTTACATAAGGAAAGGCTAAGGTGGTGGAAACAGTCTAATATTTCGTCCGAACGAGTGTCCGTACACTGAGAAGCATTATTACCAGGCGTAAATTCCTGCGTTAGGTATCCTCCTGCGGCCGCGGATAGTCCATGGTTTTGATGTATGCGATCGCCGAGCTGAACAGTGTCCAGCAGTACAACGCTTCCCCTTGCAGCGCTGAACCTCCCAAGATATTGACCAGCTCGATAGTAGACAAAACCGATGGCGGGTTCACCTGGAAACGAGTGATTATTAATTGTTTTCATATTAATAGTACAATAACTGAACGAAATATTAATGAAACCTACTCTGAGTATGATATAGACAAGCACAGGCGTCAAGTCGTCGGCAGAGGGCGCTGCGTCCGATAAACCAAGTATAGCCATCACACATTGCACACAGCGAGTTATACACATCAACTGGAAATAAATAAAAAAATATAATCAGTATAATAAAATGTATTTTTTTTTCATTAAAAAAACTAGCTAATATCAAAATAAAGATTACACATACATTATTAATTCATAACATAGAAAAAAGTGGTAAAATGTTAAATGTCACGCCTGCCAGTGCTATCTGGTTTCTCAAATTACAGAAAAGTTGTTATATATATAAAATAATATTTTAGGTTCTTATTCAGAAATAACGCTTGATTGGAGTTTGATCTGTGATCACCTGATCATTACTTGAATGCATTTTATTCCATTTTATGTAATGATAATTATTTAAATAATAAATCTTTAATGCCGTGTTTAATCTAATGTAGTCAAAATAAAATATCAAATATTCAGTTTAAACATTAATTTGCATTATTTTCTTTCTGTTATTTATATATTAATAAGTAACGACTAAAACGATTTTTTATAAATGCGTGTAACAGAACGTGATGACAGCAAGGTGACAGTCTACTGTCTACAGTTGCAATGGATTATTATCATTGGTCAAAATTACGTCAACAATTTTTCAAGCGTGTGATTGGTCTATTTTATTTCGTACGATTGAGTGACATTTGAAGTTTTGATCTTTACTCAGCGAATCTATGCTTGGGCGTAATTTCTAAGGCCGCTCCATCTCTTCATACATTCTAACTGTATTATTTTATTGCAATAAATGAAATAACTAAAAATGTCACCTTATCTCTGGGCGTCTTATAGACAGGCAGATGTGTGAGTGGCCGCTGCGCCCTGGAGTACGGAGCAGCCCACACGTGTCTCGCAGCAATGCCCACGTTGGCAGCGCTCACACTGGACGACAAACGACGCATGTGCTCATAGAATAACCTGGAAATGGGGAAATAACATTGTATATAATTGATGTGTATGTCGTAGTTATTAAAATAAGTCCTTCTTGAGTGTGATCATTTATCGAGCTTACTATCGACTGCCAGACAATGGGATACCATTATACAATTCATAAAATCTAAATATATATAACTCAAAGGTGACGGACTGACATAGTGATCTATCAACGCACAGCCCAAACCACTGGACAGATCGGGCTGAAATTTGGCATGCCTAGTATGTTTATATAACTACTCTGCAATAACTTACATATATAACAATGATATATTTTTTTTAATTTATTTTGGTAAATGGGCTCCAATAGAGCGCTTTTACTCGTCAATACAAATATAAATGAAATAAATTTATTAATTTAATAATTATCAATATGATTTAGCTGCTGTATACTGGCATTGTCCACTTACATACTATTGTCATAATAATATATTATAAATCTACTATGATGTAGAAGAATTGCTGCTGTATAGGGGCATTGTCATCCTATTGTATACCTAAGGGTAAACATAAAATGACATAGATTATGTCCAAGCTTTTTTATCAGTAAGATATTACAGAACATTGTCAATCTAGACTGCATACATGTCACCCCTCAAGTTAGCATAAGTATAATAATAACTCTATTGCACAAATGCATATAAAGAAGAACAGAACAAAAGGCGACCCTATCACTAAACAGTGATCTCTAGCAGGCAACCAACCTTAGGGTAGTAGATCAGGAAGTAAATAGTAGGGTGCAAAAAAACATATACAAATGACAAGTATACCACTCATTAGAAATTTATAGTAGTATATTAGTTGAATAATCGATATTTTCAAAAGGAAAACCACCTCTGTGGGCTTATCACGAATTTAGTCTGGCTTTCGAATCGAGCTGTCACAAGTAAAACGGATCCGTTAGCAATCGGGATCATGAATTTTTACTAACGAACACCAGGAATCTATCAAATGAACGAAAGATCGAGACGTTCGAAAATTAACAAAAAGTATCTAAAATATTGTAGTTCCAAATTCGCACGCGGTGGCGCTGCTCAAATTTCTATACAAATCGCTTGAAGCGAACTCGGTTCGAAAGCCAGACTTAAATTCGTGATAAGCCCAGTGGTCTTCCATAGCTCACAATATTCCCGTTCTAGTGCTAAAACCATAGACACCCAAGATACTAACTGATCACGCGCAATATCACCGTCTCCGTTCGGGAATAACACGTGCAGATACATCCTAGCGAAGGCGGCTCTCTCCACGGTCACCTCGACCACCTCCAGCAATTCCTCGGATGCACCTGCAGTCAAAAAACAACAAAAAAGTTCTACATTTAACCCTTTTCACTCCAAGGTCGAGTGACACTTCTGTCTTTTTGCGGACAATTTTTGTTTTGAAAAATACCATACCTAAAGGGATTATTAACACTAGAACTACTAACCGGTCAATATGACCGGTTCCAAAAATTCATCACAAGACTTTTATATACAACCCTACTCGTTATTTTTTGTAAACGATTCTATTATTTACAATTCTACAATCAATTTATTGAATTATATTTAATACTTTGCACGCACAAGTCATCCGGTCATTTTGACCGATTGGTAAAAATAGGTAGTATATATATATTCAGCTGCAAAAGCACTCACCATCCCACGAAGGGTCCATTTTAATTTCAGCTATGGTCGCCTTGATACTGGCTGTGAGTCGACTCGCTTTCTCGTCCATCGGCTCGCCGTTACCTTAAAGCAAACAGGGGCTATATCACAGACCAACACTTCAAATCATTAACTTATTGTAAAGTTCTTATAAAAAAAAGTATTGTCAATTATGACAATGGTCAAAATGGTTTAAGAAAAAACGCCTTTCAAATACCTTACCTGAAAATAAAGCTTTAGTTAGTCTTTTAAAACTAGCTGAAATATTAACATAACTTTTCGACCGAAATTTGATGAAGATAACCAGACATTAATTAACATGTAGAGTTGGTATAATTAATTGTTTCACGCATAACTTTGCGGGAATCCATATTAAATGAAATTATTTAAATTTATTTTTTCTTATAATTACGGCTACATTAGGTCAGTGAACGAAAATAACCTCCACCAACATTCAATAACTTGTCTCGACGCGTTTCGCCACTTCACGTATCCTGATGATGCCACGCGAAACGCGTCGAGACAAGTTATTGCATGTTGGTGGAGGTTATTTTCCTTCATCGACCTAATGTAGCCGTAATTATAAGAAAAAATAAATTTAAATAATTTCCTTTAATATTGTAATTTTTTAATGCACGCCATAAGCAGTCTGTAAAATATGAGATAAATATTTTAAGATCTATGTTACTACCCATATTGAAGGCAAATAAATGATATATCCGTACCATTGTGTATGTTATAATTATTATTGGGATGGTGATGTCTCGCCAAACGACGTAGCGAGTTCGACTTCTCCAGCAGCTCCAGCACCCTCGCCGCGACCGCCGAGCTGGCACATTTGCTGCACTCCGTACGTATGATGCTTATTTGGCTGTGGACAGTGAAATAATGCTATACATTAAACCAAAAGTCGCGACCCATTCATAGTTTGGATTTTCATTCCAATTAGAACTAGGCAATCTCTCAGAGCATGACCAATATTTATACCCCCATTTTTCTAAAACAACCAAAAGGTGTGTGCCAAGATTGGAAATTTTAGTTAGATAGGTCAGAGCCTAATCATGTTTGAGAGCCACTTTTTAAATTTCAATACGAAAATCTGTCTACTTAACACTTGACAGAATTGAAGTTAGAATATATATGAGACATTAGATTGAAAGAGACGGAAGGCGAGGGGGTGGGGGAATAAAAAAGCAAGATTTTTAGATAAGCAGTCTTTCCAGTATTAAACTCACCGATTGAGAGCATGAAGCCTGTTAGTGAGTCCAGCTCTGCAGTCCGCGAGGTAAGCCACATACGGACGTCTGTTGGCCATGTCCCTTCGCAAGGCCGTGGCCAGTCTTCCCGTGTGCGAGCTACCAGAGACTGAGGTGGTCAGAGCGCGCGCCAACTCACTGGCGCGGGCTGCACTCGCCTCACTGCTCGCCGAACACGCCGCCGCCAACACCCACTCTATTAGGGACGCGCTGGAGTTACGCTGAAAGAAGAAACTTTCATTCATAACCTGTAAAACATGATACTACTACTCGGCATCGGACAAGCTTCATCTCAAAACAAAACATCCCCTATATCTTTTATTCGTCTACAACTTTAATCTTCTCTTAATAAGTATTGTGTTAATAGAACAACCCTTCATTATTCATTTCCTAAAATTCCAATTAGTACAAATAAAACGACATTAAGTAGTTCCAAGACTCGCCACTAGGGAATCTTTGACAGCATTACCGATATTTATACTCCCTATTTTTTAAGACTGCCAATACGTGGGTCCAAATACAACCTTTCAAACCATTAAAAGTTATTAATTCATTAATAACTTTTCACATATATTATTTAATATAGTGTATTTATTTAATAATTATTATTTCTTATAACACTGACAAAGGTTAACTAGTAGACAATACCAAAGGCATTAAACTTGCCTATGCACAAACGACAATATTCAAATGGATGCAGATTGGACTTTGGATTGGAAGAGACAATCATTAGAAAGGGATAACTATATTCTTATCATGTCGAAGTTGAGGCGTGTGTGAAAGGGATGCATGCAGCGATCGTTACTCTTTCTATCGCTTATATACCATTTGAAAATCACTATGTGCACCATTTTTTGTGCAATAAAAGGACAAGTAGATACTTATATTACAATACCATTAACTCAAACATACATTAGGCACAAATTCAGCACAATGCAGCTCCGAATTGGACAACACCATTCGTAATTTCCTCTTCATGTTATTAAACATTTCCGGATCATCCAGGTCTATCACGCCTTCGCATCTGAAACGAAAACAAATCAGCATAGGCACTATAGACGTACAATAGTTAGTTAGCCTTCAAAAAGGTGTATTGACGACTGTCGAGTGTGAACTTTCTTACGGATATTAAGTATTGTAGTTAGTACCTAGATCAGCGGTTCTCAAACTTTTTTTGCGAAGGAAAAAGCCTTAATATAATTATAAAAAACTGATTTATATGTATTTATGAATAATCTAATTGCAATGTAATATTTAGTTGGAATATTTAGATGTAACCTTATAATCTCCCTTTGGTAGGTATTTTTTGCAGTATTTTAGCCCTAGGGTTTCGCGGAACACCACTTTGAGAATGGCTGACCTAGATAATTAAGTTTTTTAGGTTTGATTAGGTACGCCCATGTACCCCTATCTTACTTATCCTATAATAAAACAAGGGTGTCGACATACCTGTCCAAATCGGGATCAACAGGTGGCGTATCACTCGGTCGGCGAGAACACCTTCGTCCTCTTAACGAGTCGTTCGAACTCTTACGGCGGTACTTCGCTAAGATATCTTCAGACGTCTCGTTATTTTCAGGCTTTAGAGAGCCATCGTCGCTTGGTTGTTCCTCTTCAGGTAATTTGATTTCTGTTGAATTTAATACTGTAATTAACATTTTTTTTACACACAATGCCCCGACTAGAATATTTAAGAACACAAAACTTTGCGTAAAAATTTGCAAAAAAGTCCTGAAAAAATCTACATCCATGGTCACCAGAACGAAAAAGTCAACAATATAAGTACAAGTGGGCCCATCAACCTGGTCGTATAGTGATAAATCATCAAAAGAATATCGCGAATCAATAATTTGAAAACTAGACTAGAAAATTCCTTGTAAAGTACACTTCATTGCAACCATTACTAAGCCGCTTGGTGTGCATAATTTATATTAAATCTTAGGACAATATAAAATTGTTGTACACACGGCGATTTTCAAATGGATACAGTTTTGTAGGTATATAAGCGATAGAAAGAAACAATCGCTGCATCCCTTTCACGCATGCCTAATAAGAATATAGTTATCCCTTTCTAATGATTGTTTCATCCAGTCCAAAGTCCAATCTGTATCCATTTGAAGATTGTCGACTGTACTTTGTTAAGTAGAACACAATTTTACAACAACAAATTATTTACCATGTTGATGTCCACGCCCCTTCTGTCTGAACATTTTTATTTTGTGTAGAAAATTACCACCAGATCGTTTCACATTATTTTTCAGTTCATCCAAGTTATTCACCAGACTGCTTTCTTCACCAACGAGACGACGTCTGCAAAATTAAAAACCATACTAAGTATGACGTAAAGTCCATTTAACGACAAATTCCCTATAACGTCGAAATTACTTGATTGGTCAGTTTACTTTGTTATCCATACAATGACACACTCTATGTAGCATCACACCCACTCTAAATAACGTCATTATTAAGCAATAAACAGTACTTTTTAAGTTGCAGAAATTAATAAGATATATATTATAATAGTAAAAATCAATTTTTCTCTTTATTAAAGGAAATTATTTAAAACTATTTTGCTTATAAATCCCGCTACATTTACATACTAGCAAACAATTAATTATATTTTCTCTTTATTTAAAAACTCTCAATAACGCCATACATATACCAAGTGTCGCTATATAGAGTTTACACTGTATTTATTTATTTATTTAGACATACACAAACAAACAGTTAACAAACCAACACATGAAAGTAACAACTACACTAGACTAGAGAAATTAAGCTAAGTTTGATAACCTAATAGTTGTGTTAGACATCTGAAGAAAACTATATACATTAATGATTAAATACGAATGCCAGTCTGCTGCTCGAACATAGAGTGTTGTAGGAATTACCTTTGTGCTTTCTCTGCAGTGGAATCGAAGCTGATACTTTTTGGTATAGCACCAGTAGATACAACCTTTTGAGGCGGCGGACTAACACGTCGTTCGGTCACGTTCTCCGAATTCACATCTTGACTGGAACTCTTGTCCGAGACTGACGTTTCAGCGCTGTTCACTGACAGCGTACTCAGCGATATGTTACTCGCTCCCGGTTTATTACGTTCAATGCGAGACGAGCTGATGTTGACGATGCTTGTACGGATCTCAGATTTGACGATTCTATTAAGATTATTTACCAAATTACTAGTAGATATAGTGGCGGTCGACATCCTGGACATCAGATCGGATATAGTCGACCGTTCATTGTGCTCCGTTTCTATCCCCGAATCGAAATGAGCCCGATCGTATTGCGAGACAGACAACGCATTGAAGGAACTCTCACTCGAATTCAATGATAAATCCATCGGGTCGTGTTCGTGGTCGTAAGCCTTCGACGTGGATGGCATGTCGTAGCTTTTGGGCGTATAGTTTGAAGTGGAGGGGAGCCCGTAATCGGCGCTCGGTGACAGGTGCGGTGGCGGGAAGCTGTCGTCGACCCATTGGCTCGTTGCGTCGCTGTTCCCTGTCGCTTCTTCTAGCGTCGATTCTGTTGCTACGTCGTTGCTGTAATTAAAGTTATATATTTACTCTAGTTATGTCCTGTCAACAGAACGTAACACTAGTCTTAGGATCATTACTGTGAAATCTTAGTCGACAATGGGCGCTGAAATCCTAACACCTTAGACCAGGGGTCGGCAACCTGTTTGTCCTTAAGGGCCCAATACTAAATTTGACAATCACCGAGGGCGCATGTTTTACAAATCTGCCCACATGCCTATTCTAAACTCAACTGACTTCTTGCTGTATATCGCCGTTGACAAGAGTAAGTAAATCGCTCTGGCTATCATACATTTACATTAGTCCAGAAAGGGTGCATTAAAGAGTGCAATCGGGGGCGCCGCGTTGCCTACCCCTGCCTTAGACAATAACAGTAAAATATAATAGCAATAATCTTGTAAATTTAATATATAAATTAAGATATAATACGATATAATAACCCACCTGACGAACATAAATCTAGCAAAACAATTTAATTATTAAACTAATTCAAACTACATCTTAGAACATCAGTGATCTTAACAAAAAAAAGTTACTGACTTTATGTCAAACGTCAAAACTGTCAAAATCTCCCGCATGTGTTTTCCTTTGATAGTGATTTACTCAACTATAGAATTACCTTTCAGACTGTCCAAAGTCAAATACGTCGTTGGGTAACGCTGGTGCTGAAGTGCTCGGACTCTCTGGCGCTGACGTAGCATAGCACGTCATCATCTGAAACATCATTATCGAGACATTGCTTAGCCTCGACGGTGTTCCTTCCCATCAAAAAGCCATGTAAATGGTGTTCAAGACTAAAGTTTAAGACATTTAATTTCTTCAAAAATAATTACATAAATTCACTTAATAATTGAGATAAAACAATATTAATAAACATAACGTACATAGGCTAAATATATCTTATATTTATATTTTATATATCTTATATTGAAAATAAAAATGAAAATCGTTTATTAGCATAGGCACTAAAGGCGTGCGCTTGCTCATCGTCAGAATATATAATGGCTTCGGAAAGGCGTATGACGAGAAGAAGGACCACAAGAAACTCGTCAATTTGTAGCCTGTACATAAAATAATTAACAAAAAAACTGAATTTTCATTCAGAAAAAGAGTAAATAACAATTTATAAGTCCCATAATTCTCAATAATACATAATTAAAATTAGATCAGACCCACGGTGCAACCACACAAGTATCAGCCCACAATAATATGAAAACTATGCCGGCAAGTAGCAAAAACCAATAAATTTATTTATGTCAATAAATTGTAACACATCACTATGATGTGTAGTTAGATTATAAATAAAATTATTTAAATTATGTATATAGGCGAGTTGCCTATCCGTCATCTTATCCGAATAAGGAAAAGCACACCATGTGACTTTTCTTCTCTCACATTCAGTCAAACATTTTTAAAATTTGTTTTTTGTTGGTCTGCAGTCCGTTACTTAATAGTAGTATAATATCACTTTTATTATTTAAAATGTTACTATTACTACTAAACACCATTACAAAGCACTCAAACTCATTATATGTTTTTCCAATTCATATTTAAATTTGATAATAATTTAAATATTGGTTATAATAATCGGCAATTCATCATTCACCATAACACTTCTTTTTCCATAGCTAGTTCTAGCTGGTAGGACTGAATGAAATTTCATGAAAAATAATTACTCTTCACGAGAGCGTAACTAATTTTGCGATTATAGCGCCATCTACATTAGAAACTCGAGACTTCAGCTCATCTAGTATAACACGATGCAATTAAGCCGACAAATTTAAAAAGTAACGTTTCTTATTAAGATTTTTGAAGTAAATTGAACACAATATAAACTTACAGGATATCCATTAACAAGTATACTCTTCCTGTTTTGTATTTGTAAATTGGCCGCGTGCAGATCTAGTTCAGCGCCACGCGATAAATATGCCGTGGCTGAAAGGTAACCGCCATTGCCTCTGAAATTAAAACATAAACTGTCAAATATATATTATTTAAAATTCCATTTTAAGGCAAAGGGATTGAGCCCATACAGCCAATTTTTTTTTAAATGTAAGGAAGCGTTGACACCCTGGACACTCCCAGTCGGTGCGCCCCTGTTATTATGATAGTTTAATGGAAGTAACAACACAATGTACAGACGACGATTTTCGAATGGATACAGTTTTTGTAGGTATATAAGCGATAGAAAGAGAAACGATCGCGGTGTCGTGAACGACAAAGGAGATATCTGCATCCCTTTCACACATGCCTCAACTACGACACGATGAGAATATAGTTATCCCTTTCTAATGATTGTTTCTTGCAATCCAAAGTCCAATCTGTCTCCATTTGAACATTGTTGTACAGGAGGAATGCGACACAAAGATAGCTTTTATTGTTTAATTTAATTTTACTTATATTTATTATACTAACTTGAGTAATAATAAAAATTATCCAATACCTGTGATGAGAAACAGTTTTGGTGGAATGTTTAGGACTATCGACGTCTCGCTTCTTACTGCTGCCATTCTGTTAAAATAAATATCAATCTTTTAGTGAGTTCTCCAATAAAATCAATGCATCGTGTTTTATACATATTAGTATGTCACTTTGAGGTTTTTTTTTAAATAAGAGTTTACGTGTGGATAAAAATTTTATAATTTATTATTGGACTGCCGCCTGAATACTCAATATTGGCAGAATTGTCTTCATTAGACATCTGAGGCCATTAATAAAATAACAAGAAGTATATCACTTTGACATTTAGCAAAATGTTGCCAACGAAATAAAAAATACATATTACTTATTTATAATTTTTTACCGTTTATATTTACTTTTATAATAATTATTTATAGACTAATCTAAACTATCTTTATACTCAATAACCTAACACTAAGCTCGAGCCTAGTTTGAACTTTAATCACCTGATCATTACTCGAGTTTAGAATTTGTGCTTAAGTACGTCGCTTATTTTGAGAGGTTCTAGAATAAAACGCTCAACCAAAATGCCGTTTCAAGTAGGAATATATGGTACATTAACAAATCCAAGTAATACTTACTTGATGCTGCATCTTCCTCGGCAATACGTCATCATGATGCGACGGGCGGCGCGGCCATGACGTGTCGGATCTAGCAGCAACGGAGACACAATCATCCGTATCCACCTAAGGGTTGAATGAAATGAAAATCGTTTTTTATTAGTATAAGCACTAAAGGCGTGCACTTGCTCATCGTTCAACTCTACAATGACTTCGGAAAGGCATATGACGAGTGGAAGACCACAAGAAACTCGTGAATCATAGACTGTACCAGAGGCGGCTCGTCCTAAAGAGCGCTGGTGCAGTGCACTCCCACGAAAATTACAGAACTTATATTACAGCGGCGTAGATATAGGTAATATAATATACTATTGTATAGGCATAGTAGAATAGAATGAATGTAATGTAAGGATAGTATATATTATGAAGAAATATAGATTACTTCTGTAATTTTCGTGGGAGTGCACTGCACCAGCGCTCTTTAGGACGAGCCGCCTCTGGTCTGTACATGAAATAATTAACAAAAAAAAAAAAAGTAAATTGTTATCATAAATCAGATTGCACAGTAGTTACAATATTTTTTTTTATTATTGTTGGACACGACATGTGACCTCCAGTGGCCTGATGTAAAGCTGCACTGGAGGTCCATGAGCGCTGACGACTGTTATATTAATTGTTATTTGATAAATGATTTAGTGACAAATCAAATAAAACATAGTGTAAACTCAATTTAACGATAAACTCTTTAAAACGACGTAATTACTTGATTTTGATTTATCTATACAATGATACACTCTATGTAACATCACACCCACTCTAAATAACAACAATAAACAGTACTTTATAAGTTGCAGAAATTAATAAGAACTGCAGCTGTGTACGTTCTTTATACTTTATTAGTAAATACATGTGTATTATAATAGAAAAATAAAATCGAATTGTCTTCTCTCCATTTAACGACATAGTTCTTCAAATGTCGCTATATAGAGTTTAGCTTTTACCAAAATTTAATTTCGTTCAAATTGATGAAAACAAAAATATAAGTTATATAATAAAATGCAATTAAATTACTAAATAAGTGAATAACAAAGTTACTTTTGGTCATATGACCACTCTACCTTTTAGCGCTTCGACATTATTTGTTTTTCTTTTCTATATAGAGCGAATCAATGCGCACCTATCGGTGGTACGTAGAACTAAGAATGTCTTAGAAAATTAAAATCTACTTACCTCAGTATTTTTATCACTGTCAGAGGCTAAAACGTCTACACTCCAGGCCGATTCGCTCGCAGTCTCAGAAACATCAGGCGCATTGTTATTTATTGCACCCGCCCCACCTGACAAATACAATTTCGATTTAAAGCAGTGGTTCTCAACCTTTTAACCCTCAACCATTTGACAAAATTTCTGACTCACCACGGACTACCAACTGTTTAGTGGTTACATTACCAATAAATATAAATAGTAAAAATACACATAAAACTGTCTGCCAGAAATACTCGCAGCTCAAATAAGCTGCACACTCCTAATTTCCGTCTTCGTAAAACGAGTCGTTGTTTCATGGGGGTTAACATAAAGTCATATAATAAACTGAATTATTAAATTAATAAATTTATTTTATTTATATTTGTATATGTATTGACGAGTAAAAGCGCTCTATTGGAGCCTATTTATTAAAAATAAATAAATATAAAATAAATTAATAATTAATGAAATTATACAAATTTAAACGAAAATATTACAACTTGTTAAGCGAGCAAATAATATGTAAAAAGCTCGCTTAACGAGTGACGTGGATAGCGGAATCTCTGAATAATAATAACTCTTTATTGCACACATTATGAGAAAATAAAAATAAAAAAAAAAACAAAAGGCGGCCTTATCACTGAGTAGTGATCTCTACCAGGCAACCAACCTTAGGCAACCAATACATAAATACATACATATACTACTAAAATAATAATAAAGAATTATAGTCGTTATGCGAGGGTCGACTGTAGAATAACCCATTGAAACAACAGTAATCTTAATGCTAGTTTCTTAATGAAGGAAATTATTCAAAATTATTTTGCTTATAATTCCCGCTACAACATTCAATAATTTGTCTCGACGCGTTTCGCCACTTCACGTGGCATCATCAGGATACGTGCGGTCGCTTCGGTTTCGCTTCGACGAAGCCAACACACATATCCTGATGATGCCACGTGAAGTGGCGAAACGCGTCGAGACAAATTATTGAATGTTGTAGCGGGAATTATAAGCAAAATAATTTTGAATAATTTCCTTTAATATGGATTTCCGCAAAGTAACGCCTGAAACAACTAATTATAGTTTCTTAATGGCTGAAGGACTCTGAGTAAAAATATCAAATTCAACCAAGATGTCGTTATAATGATCACTTACCCAAATGCGTAGAGACTTGTGTTTGCTCACAGGAGTCCCCGATAGTCTCAGAGTCCGAGGCCAGCACGTCCGTGCTCCACGTGTCGGACATCACACTTACAGTCTCATCGCCTTCTAACAGTTTCTGTAATAATAATTTATTATTATTTTTCAGGAATTTCTATTTCTAATCCATCATCCCTAGGTTCCTATTGGAACACTTGGACTTGTCAAAATATAACTATATTTATCAATACAACAATATGCAACAACGACGACGGCGCCCTCTACTCACTCCAACAACAAATATTAACTACTAGATACAATCAGTTTCACAGACTGTCATTTGCAGCTTCATTCATAGTGTAAAAAGCTTTGTCAATTAACATTTGTTTTATACGTGTTTTAAATTGCAATTCATTCAATACTTTCACATCATCTGACAAGTTATTAATTATAATAATAATAAATATGGTTTTCGATGGTCCCACACTAGACAATGCCTGTGACGTGGGATCCAGAATATACAGAACACGAATAGTAAATTTTATTACAGAAATTTTGTTGCTATGTGACATTGTTTACTTGTTGTCTGTTATATTGTTAAATGTGATGTTAAGTACATAATTATTAATTAGATATATCGTAAAGAATAATTAATGTATTGTATAATAATAAGTTTTTGAAGTTTATTATCGCGATAGGTAACTTTATATAAATAAAAATTTATTAATTAGTCGAACATCCTGTTTGATTCATTCTTAAGGTCTAGTATTGCATCAGGGTCTCATGAAGTGCTCTATTACTCTATAACTCCAAGCTAGAAGAATCCCAGCAACTTTTGCTTTCATTAATTAATCTGGTTGAGGTAATTAATTGTGTCTATAACTTTTACCAATTTATTATATAAAAAGGGTCCAGAAATCTGTTTTTTCTTTACTGTATAAAATCATTTATTACTTTTATATATATAAAAAAAACTAACCTTAATTTCAAACTTGCAAAACTTGTCTTCGATATCGCTACGTGTTTGTTTCATCTTCCCTTGAGCGCCGCCCTGGTTGCCAGCTGCATTCTGCGGCCTATACAAAAACTATATGCATCACCACTCTTAAAACAACCATCTCTAGGATAGTCAGAATCTACGAGATTTCAGGATGGCATATAACGAGAAGTAATCACAAGAAACTCACTAATCATAGCATGTACAATATATTAGTAGGTACATTTTTGTTTAGCTTTAAAAATTAGTACAATGCATATAAAGCTAGTACCCAAGTATATAAGCAGACCGACATACACACTAGGTTGTCATCAAGATAGTCATTTATCTCATAATAAACCTTTTTAATGAGCGTTTCTTTAATACACTCCTTAAATAAAGGCATAGGCAGAATTGTAAATTGACTAAAGTTAAATAAGAACACGTGTGGTGGCGTTTTTAAGAAGAATTTATTTTACAAACAGTGGGCTTATCACGAATTTAAGTCTGGCTTTCGAACCGAGTTCGCTTCAAGCGATTTGTATGGAAATTAGAGCAGCGCCACCGCGTACGGATTTGGAACTACAATATTTTAGATACTTTTTGTTAATTTTCGAACGTCTCGATCTTTCGTTCATTTGATAGATTGCTGGTGCTCGTTAGTCGTTAGTAAAAATTCATGATCCTGATTGCTAACGGATCCGTTTTACTTGTGACAGCTCGATCCGAAAGCCAGACTAAATTCGTGATAACCCACAGCACTGTCTTAACTCTAGTAGTTTTGTCGACGAAGTGATCCTACATTCTTTTCCCTACTGTCCTTATATACTATCTTAAACACTATTATCATTCTTTCATTCGATCGTCTGGGAAGGTATTTTTATTGGTTTATCTTTAAATTACAATATTCTAATTAGAATTCTATTATTTATGCTTATATAACTCTAGGCAACTTATTTCTAACTTTCTAACTTATTTCTAAAAGTCGTAATAGAATAAACGTACCTTCTAGATGGTAGAGGATCACTGGGGGCTCCGTCACCATCAGTGACTTGCGACGAGGGAGTCTCACGACCTGACACATTAGGACTGCCGCGGCCGGACACGTTCGCCGATACCTAAACAATAATTTATGACACGTCTAGTAAATAAAACTTGCAATGGGTGTTTTGGGTATTACGAGATGATAATTGTTGTGTACGATGTTTGAAATGGTCGTGTATTGCCGTTCTCTACGGGCGCGTCGGTACACTAGTTGTAAAAGTCAATAAAGAAAGGAGATGGCCGAGAGTAAACGTCGTTTTATTATAAATTATAATCCGTTACTAAAATCGTTCCAAATACAACTGCAACCTAATTCAGTCAATAACAATAATAGTAATTTTATGTTTGACATTTTACAATTATTATTTTCATTAATTCCTTAAACTTAATATTCACTTTAATTTTATCATTAATGTACAGGCAGTCCTCGGTTTTACGTCATGTTAATTACCAGAGAATAGTGACGGAAAACGAGGACTAACTGTAATTTAACAACAGTAGGTTTGTTTAACTCATGGGCGTAGCCAGCCACGGGCTCAGGGTGGGGCAGCAGTCTAAAATAATATGTAATTAGCAAACTATACCCGCTGTCTTACCCCGGTTAATTTTTTCATACAAAAAGGTTATATCCACACGTTACACATCTGCATTTTTTGTGTCGACTGACGACTGTCGAGTGTGAACTTTCTTAGGGATATTAAGTATTGTAGTTAGTACCTAGATGATTAAGTTTTTTAGGTTTGATTAGGTACTTTACAGGTCAGAGCCAGGGTTTGACTCCAGATATTATTTATGTATTCTTCATATTTGTTATTCTTTTATTATTATGTTTTTTAAATGTACAGTTTCTATGTCTTAGCTCTAATAATAACTATAATAAAAATTACTTACCATATCAGAAAGATTATCATTTTGATCTTCGGTTTCCATTTCAATGCTGGAAGTGACACTGTGATTAGAGGCGGCTTCAGACACAGCCTCCAAGTTATCCGATGCATTCCCCAACGACACTTCATCGTGTGATACTGAAAACCTAACACTTAAACATTAAGACGGATATCAAATGACAAAACTAAGAGTCCATGCAGAGTTCATACCTGGCCCGTTTCTGTACCGGTGGTCCAGCACCGACCACAGCCAGAGTGGAAGCTGCCTCTTCACCGACACCTGGCTCAGACTCATTGTCGTAGAACTCGAGAAATTTCGACTCGGGTATTAAACCTTTTAAACAAAATTACTTTGAATCATCCATCCCATATGATAGACTATTTACGTCCTTGTAATAAAAAAAAAAGTAAAGGAAGTTATTTAAAATTATTTTGCTTATAATTCCCGCTACATTAGGTCGATGAAGGAAAATAACCTCCACCAACATGCAATAACTTGTCTCGACGCGTTTCGCCACTTGAAAGTTATTGAATGTTGGTGGAGGTTATTTTCCTTCATCGACCTAATGTAGCGGGAATTATAAGCAAAATAATTTTAAATAATTTCCCTTAATATGGATTTCCGCAAAGTAACGCCTGAAACAACCAATTAAAAAAAAATTACACTAACCAACATAATCATTCACACCGACATTAGCCAGCTTAATGACAAGAACTTCCAGATTTTCCTGGTGTTGTTCCGGTGCACCGTCTCCGTTGACTGGTGGTTTCTCCTCGACCGATTGCGAAGTCGATGCCAAAGCGGAGCTAGAGCTCATGCTGCGAGGGAGTCTCGGCTTACTGACTTTAGACAGTATACTTCTCTTGTGTGACTGATAGTCCGTCTCTTTGTTCTCTGATAGAATACGTCTGTAACAATATTTTCATAATTGTTATTTAAGTGAAACCACTACAGTAACAGTATGTCATGCAAATACTCCGGGTTTGGTTCCCGGGCCAAAAAAAACCTTGCTACTGTCATACTGACACTAATAGTATAGGTTATGTCAATTACATAATAATTAAATTATAATATATATATATTATATATTAAATAAATAATATCTGTAATTTTATTAGAAGTGTAGTATCTATCCCTTTATCACCTTGAGCATGCCGTCCTATCCTATAATTAAAATTTCATTTAGTTTATATAATAGTAGTCCTTTTTATAATATGTAGTTCTAATGTAATTTTGTAGGTAAGCTTTATAAATAAATTCTCGATTCATTGTTTGTGTATTTATATTTTTTCGTTAATAATCACCAACAATAACCAAATCAAACAAAAACACATTCATACTTACTTAGTAAAATCTGGCATCTTCCTCAGGAGGTCATGCAGACGGCTCCTGTAATTTGGTTCTATGTTTTGTAACATTGCCGCTAGACTCGCCGTATATCTGCAATTAATATATGTCTCATAAATAAAACACATACAAGCGAACTGTGTTAAGGGGATTCAAATATCTTTATTGCATGTCACAATTATAATTAAGATGTCAGTACAGTTTAGTGTCAATGTGACACTCGGTCAGGACACAGCAATATAATACAATAATAATAATAACAATTTCAATTAATAAACTAAATTTCATTTAATGTTTCGAATCACATATATATATATTTAAAAAGTTAAAACGTAGTGAGGAGTGAATTTCACATATGACTAGTGGTTTGGCACTTGAACCCAGTGGCGGCCTTACCCATTGCAAGGCCCCGGGCAGCAGGTCTTTTCGAGGCCCTTTGTCCTTCGTGAAAAGTATGTGTGCGAAAGTAGATCTCGTTGCTTGGTTTAGGTATTTATCACATTTGACGAGAAATGCTAAAGTTATACAAATAAATAAAATTTCAGTTTTAAAATTTCATCGAATGTATGTATTGTATATATTCTATATATTTTTAAATTTGCTTGGGTTGTTGCGCGAGGCCCCTGCAAGAGCGAGGCCCCGGGCGATTGCCCCGTTCGCCATCCCCTAAGGCCGCCACTGTGAACCTATATGCATGTCGTGTCTGGCGCTGCTAGGCCTTACATAAAATAAGTTATTTGTTCATGTTTTTTTTAAATCTTATGTTTGTTTGTTGTAAGTGTCTGTTGCCAGACCTAATTAAATAAATAAATATATATATATATACACCCAGGACTTATTTTGTCTGGGAATCGAACCCGGAACTTCCATATAACAGACTGCAGCACTAATCACTATTTTTTTACATAAATGTCTAGCAACCACTTCTGCATGATCAACCAAGAAGTCACTATCCTTACCCATCCTCAGTGCTAGTAGACCCCGCGTCACTGGTAGAAGCACTATGAGTGTCTTTGGTAGCACCCTCTCCATACTCGAGAGGACCAGACCCTGATGAATACTCCTCTGATGTCACACTAGGAGTGTTGTTATTCAACTTCAACGATACCCGCTTTAGGAATGATATCTGAAAAAAAAGACCATTTTCACTTCATAACCCTGAAACCCTGATCATAGTTCAGAATTGTATTTATATCCCTACTAATATTATAAATGTGAATGTGAGTTTGTTTGTTACGTTTTCACGCAACAATTACTTAACCAATCATCATGAAACTTTGTATACATATTTTTGGAGGTAACATAGGATACTTTTTATTATTAAAAAAAATATTATACTATAGTTTAAGCTGTTTGGAGACATATTGATTCATTTCTATTGAAATGATCTCTGATACTTATTTAATGACTTAAATGCGAGCGAAGAAATATGTGCCAGAAGAATTAGTTCACTTGTTTGGAGTAGATCTGTTCGGAAAACAATTTTGTCTTGGGTGTATAAATTTATGATAATAGGATCTACACTAAATATGAATGTAAATAAATAAATAAATCCTTTATTGCAAAAACAAATAGTAATATTTTTTTACATAGGTGAGCTTAATGTCGTCGGCATTGTCTACCAGCTAACCTTTGTCGGTGTGGACAGTGATATTTAGTGCAATGTGAAGAAAATAATAACTAAATATACACAATACATACATGACATAAAATAATATATACATAACTTTTCTGACAAATATATTTTTTGAAATGTACAAGGTTCCAGTGCCCTACACTGTCTAACATATAATAACAGCGACGGACAGTTAACAATCTTTACTTCAATACTTACAATAGACGCCAACTGCTCTCTCGTGAACATAGCAACAGTAGTCGTGGTCAGTGGCTCCGTTTGCAGCACAGAATGCTCGGTGGGCACTCGCGTGTCCAGCGCTTGCGACATCCCAGAACATACGCCGTCTATCAACAACCAGACACTCGAACGATCGAATTTGTTGTATAAATCTCTCAGCTTCGGATCGACCTATAGAGAAAAGGTAATAATTAATTTCAAATACTTTTCCATGGATCAAGATGTAGAAGGCTATGATTGGCGAGTTTCTTGTGGTCTTCTTCTCGTCATACGCCTTTCCGAAGTCACGGTAGAGTCTAACGATGAGCAAACGCACGACTTTAGTGCCTATGCTAATAAACGATTTTCATTTCATTACACAATAGACAAAAGTGATAGTGGAAGTGTAGACATTAATCATTTTATTACGTCATAGTAGCTTTCTTATATATTATTGACATTAGTATGTAAGTGAACAATGCCAGTAGACATCAGCTAAATTAAATTGATTGTAATAATTTATATTTATTTTGACAAGTTCTATTGGAGCCCAATTACTTTAAGATAATAAATAAATGATAGATATAGGCGTACTAGCAATGCACTGCTCGCCTATTACATTATATATCATTATACACTCTATTATCCCAGCTTAAGAAGATAAATATACTCCACCCAGGTTGACAGAACTACCCAGAACAGAAAGGTACTACCCCAAACGACATGCTGGACCAATAATAGAAGCTGATGATGCTCACCTCTTGATACTTAGCAAGGCAGAGCATCTGTATAATCTGCGCGACTTGTATGAGATTGAAGCGGGCGACGTAAGAGACAGGCACTTCAATGATGCCGTGAGCCTCCGGGTTTATAATCGCTGGGCATATGAACTGGTTGAAAATTAAGTCTGTACATATCGCGTTGATTTCTCGCACTGGTACCCTGCAACAATAAAATTTATAACTATAATTGGCATGGGCGTAGCCAGGATGGGACAGAGTGGGGCCCTTGCCCCACCCTGGCTCTGACCTGTAAGGTACCTAATCACACGTAAAAAACTTAATTATCTGTTTTGGATAGTTCGAATTATACATACAGATGCAAGGTGCTACAGGGTGCGGATGCAACCTTTTTGTATGAAAATTTAACCAGGGTAAGACTGCGGGTATTTGCTAGTTACATATTATTTTAGACTGCTGCCCCACCCTGAGCTTATGGCTAGCTACGCCCATGATAATTCGTTGTTTCGGGCGTTACTTTGCGGAAATCCATATTAAAGGAAATCATTTAAAATTATTTTGCTTATAATTCCCACTACATTAGGTCGATGAAGGAAAATAACCTCCACTGACATTCAATAACTTGTCTCGACGCGTTTCGCCACTTCACCATCCTTCACCACCACCACCACCAAACTTTTAAACATAAAACGACTTACTTGGAATGTTGTTTAAGTAAAAGCACAATTTGTTGTACAATCCAGGAAATCGTTGCCGGAAAATTGTTCCAGTTCTCTTTGAGGGAATTGATAAACTTGATTGTTAGGTTGTACAAACATTTCACTGTCCATTTTCTGTAACGACCGACCTTCGTTATATAATCTTGACTGTTGGGATGTCCGAACTTCTTTACTCTGTCTGATGGTGAAAATCTAAAAATATAAATAATAAATGTCATTAACAAAAACAAATCTGGTAATAAGCTTGTGAGGGTTTTATTTTGTGAAGTATGTGAAATGTTGATGCAAAAATAGTTTATTAAAGTTCATTTTAGTGTTTTGTACAGAAATAATCGTATAAAAGAAGGTAAAACACACAGCAAAACACACAATTCCATGAAATTGTATGTAAGTATATTTTTTTTTTCCATATTTTAGTAAGTTGCTTAGTTTGAAACTTAATAATATGTTCATTTAGTCTGCATTCACGTATATTAAAAGTGTTTTCAATTTCAAATTTCGAGGTCGAGCTATAAAAGCCGCGCCATTGTACGTAAAATTCGTTCGTAAAATTGTTTCTTTTTACTCCTCCAAACTTCACAATTATTGTGTACATTTCTAAGCATAGCGGTCATAGCGGGTCAACCAACTAAAAGTAGATGTTGGTTTGGGTTAGTTCTATCATGTTTGAGTTGTCTTTGTCCTGATGCCTTTATAGATATCCTCACAGGGCATCTGTATATATGTCTATTTATTAAAGATGCACCCAGCGGTTCTCAAACTTTTTTGGCGAAGGAAAAAGCCTTAATATAATTATAAAAAACTGATTTATATGTATTTATGAATAATCATATTGCAATGTAATATTACGTAATATTTAGTTGGAATATTTAGATGTAACCTTATAATCTCCCTTTGGTAGGTATGTTTTGCAGTATTTTAGCCCTAGGGGTCCGCGGAACACCACTTTGAGAATGGCTGGATGCACCTATTGCAATAGTCTATAAAAGAAGTTTACCTGCATTCCTGATCTTTAGAATTGTTAAATTATAATAACAAATAATGTAGTAATTTAACCAAATACCCGCATACCTCTCCATAGCCTTATCAGGATCAATATCCAGGAAGAAGTCGTCATCTTGCAACACACTCATGACAGGGCCCTGCAACGCTGCATATAGGAATTGACGTGCCGGAGTATGACCGTCGCGGAACACGCTGTATAGCTGATAAAATGCACATTTCCCCGAACGCAGTAATCTGTAAATGCAATAACTTATTTTTAGATAAATATATAATATAGTATGTATTATTAGTGGTATATTTGCTGTGGTATATGTGGTATTTCTAATCTGCATTGCTCTATGTCTTAAGTGGCCTGGATGAAATCATTTCTTAGCGATAAGGCCACCATCTATTCTTACTTTCTAATCATAATATAATAAATAAATAAAAGAACGAGACTCTCTGACAATGTAAATCAGAGGTTCCCAAACTTATTTTGTATAACGCCCACTTTCAAAACCCTCAATAACGTTTAGTCCCGCCTGGAGTTTAATTAAACCCTTACCGCCCCCTCTAGGCCTCCAGAGCCCACAATGGAGCGTTATCGCCCACTTAGCAAAAGACTGATGTAAATATTTAATATATACTCACTTCCGAGGATCATTGGAAGGCGCCAACTGATGTTTAATGAGTGACCGGAGTACAGACAAGAGCCTCGTTCTGTCATTGGCAGATCTGCAACTACCATACAATCCAGCTACGAGTGATGCTGGCAGATCGGAGGGTATGTGTTCTTCCCCCAACAGTAAACATAATGCTATTAGATGCGGTGAGTCTCTCAGCCAACCAAACAGTTCACCGAGCGATGATGCTTCCTGTTAAAATATACTTTTAAGTGATAAATGTAACACAAAACCACAAGATTTATATATTGTGTTCAAATGGATACAGATTGGACTTTGGACTGGAAGAAACAATCATTAGAAAGGGGTAATAGTTATTCTTATCGAGTTGCCTGTGTTCATTTGTCATAGTTGAGGCATGTGTGAAAGGGATGGATTCATGACAATGTGATCCTTTCTCTTTCTATCGCTTATATACCTATAACAATTGTATGCATGTGTAATCAATGATATCAATGTGAATCAATAATCAGAATGATACCTTTGTAATTAAGTTGTATAACATGACATTAAAATGAATGACAATCTGTGAAAACAAATGACATCCAGTATATTTGTCATAGTTGAAGTGAACAAAGCACCATTACCGTTGCATATTATTGTATTATTAAGAACAATGTTCATTCCAAATTCATAATTTAAAATTGAAATTTATATTTTATAAAACTGTCCACATTGACAGTATTAATTTAGATATAATGTAATTAATACTCTTATCACAATATTTAATAGTGCACATGTGTTTTATATAAATCTTTTAAGTGGGCGGACATTTTACAAATGTATCTGTTAATGTTTCGTCCATAAAATCTACTACAAAATTATAAATACATAAAAAAGTACAATATAACATATTTTTTGTTTTTATACCATGTATAAACTAATGTAAATGTAAAATATTAACTAATAACATACCTTGTATCTTAAAACTTTGTAAACATCAACAAAATTCGTGAAATCAAGAAGGCTAGCCTTTTGGCATGCAGCTACAGAATCTACTTCAGATCTAGAAGTAATTATGTTGCTCAGATTCAGTCGCTGTTGGGAACAAATCCATGCAACCTGGAGCAGCTCCAAAAAAGATTTCTCCACCTCTTCATTCAAGTTTTGTAGGAGCTCTCTCTCAGAGTTAATAAAGATCTTCTCTTTCCGTAATTGATTAGCTAAATCTGCAATATTCATGCTACTCTCTGGGCTAGAGTGCATCATTATGCAGCCTCCTCCAATTAAAAAATATTAAATGATAATTCACTATCAGGTCATTTCAATAAAGGCCCAACATAGACCACGAACATGGGTACAATCACTTTTACTTATATTATACACGTGAAATAAATTAATTAACACACTTATAATAAAGTTAAACGTAAGCAAAATATTGAAAAATTGCAATTTACAAAATAATAACCCGAGAACAACTGTGATTGATTGAGAAATTGAATGAATGACTCCCATCTAAACTTTCATTCATTTAAACTATATTGTTGTTTTATTTACGGCAAAGGGATTACGATCACGCATTTTAAAACATAGAATTATACGTTAATTATTATTCATTTGAAATATCTATTAAATTATGTTTATAAAAATAGATTTAATATCAATTCTTTAATATAAACAAAGCAAGTCTCTTCAAATCCATTTTCTCGTATATTGTAGGAGGGGTACAAAAATGCTAGTCTGTGCGGCCCAAACAGTTGTAGTATAATCCGACTAAAATAAAAATATTAAAATGTGACGTAAAATGAAAGAGGTGGTGTTAATTATTATAAAGTAAAAGAAGAAAGGAAAGGGATAGTAAATAAATATCTGCGAGAAAAAGACTGTTTCCGAAAAAGGTTCATTATATGAATGTTTTGAACGAATGAAAGAGCTATTTCAGATGAAAGATAAAAGTGTTGAAAAAAGTGAATGGGAAATTGTATGGAAGAAGAAATCCTTGACTGCTGTTTTATGACTAAAATTTGGTTTTAATATTTTCTAGTGTTTATAATTCAATATTTAGTACTTAAATGTGTGTTGATAGTGAACTTTTACTTTAGCTAAAATGTCGAATAATTCAATAGATGGCCGCCTGAAAGGGCTGGAGGAAAAGATGTTAAATGAAATGCGCAATCAGAGAGAAGGCACCTTTAATCCAAGTGGACTTGGATCTGCTAGGAGATCTAGGCCGCGTGAGTATACTCACTTTACAGATGTACACATTAAATTACCTTTTAGATCTGTACAACCAGACCAAAAATAATGATTTTAGTTTGGGATTATAGTTTCAACATTTTGGTCATTTTTGGGCAAAACAGAATACTTCTGACTACTTTTGACCTCCCAAGCTCTCAGAGAACGAATTGTTATGATCTAAGAAGATTGTTTACCTCTTTACCGTGAAAGATGATGAAAGATCAAGTACTTGAGTGTTTTTGCCTTGAGTTTCACAGAAATATCAAAATTTTCAATCTTAATTAATAATAAATTAATGTTAACTGTTTTTTAAATTATTAACATTAGTATATTATGTTTTGTAATATTTCTTTAAATTAATGTCACTTTTGTTTATTTATTTTATTTAAAAAAAATTAGGTTATGTTAATATTAGGTTATAGAAATAATATCTGTATATTTTAAATTTATATATGTGTATTATGTATTTTTTTTGTTTAGTCATTTATTTTATTTATTGTTTTAATTTATATAGTGATAAATATGGAATCATCCTAATTTGGATTACCTGCTACTGACACTGTTTCTCCTATAATACTAAATTAGTTATCTGGATGAAATTTAAATAATAAAATACTTAATGATAAGGTCGCTAATTGCTCTAAGTTTGTGTTTTATATGTGGGTATTTATTTGTGAAATACTAATATTATATTCATAATATAATTTTTTGTTTTCAGCGCCAATATTTGCAAACAACAAAGTGTTGTCATTTCCACCAAGATCACCGCACACCACAGAGACTGAAATTAGATTACGAGAAGTATATAAGGTGTGTTACAATGGGAGTATGCCCTATTGTCTTTTCCCTTAACACTGATCTTCTCAATTCTAAACATATATCATACTTGTCTTTCGTATTACGATTGGTTGTCTGCATGAAATTGTTTTAGTGATAAAACAATTAATTGTTTAAGTTATTATTATTGTGTTTCTGTATTTTAATTATGGCAATATTAACAATTATAGAATACAGTTACTTGTGTTTCCAGATGACAAAAATAAGACATCAATGCATTGCCAACTCAAAAATTAAAATAATTATTTTAATAGTAATCTATGTTGAATATAATGAACTTTGTACTATTTATCTCCTGTGGATATAAATTTTAAAATATTACAGATTAGCGGTAAATTAAAATTGAACGGTGAAGAATATCATTCTCGCATTGATGATTTACAACATCTAGGTGAACTTGGCAGCGGGACGTGTGGACACGTTGTCAAAATGTTGCACAAACCATCATCAACTGTCATTGCTGTCAAGGTATTATAGATTTTGTTTTGCTGATGATAAAGCGCTGGCTGGATGTCTGTTTAGCACAGACCTATAACATATATTACGAAAATTAAACTAATGTAATGTGATCGTAGTGTGGGATAAATACAAATATGATAAGGGTGGTTTTACGATTGAAAATTTAGCTTAATGTGCTGTTGTATGTACAGGGTGTCCCGTAAGTATATAAACAGGCTTCGTTAAAACTTCATACTAAAAATTTCAATATTCAAAGTTTTTTTTTTTGTTAGTGGGTACTTTTTTTAAAGCCAAATAATCTCTTTACCACTTTATATAAAAGTAATTATGTGAAATGTGTAATTTTATTAAATATTTATAAAATATATTACCTGATAGAATGATTAGGAAAATAAAAAAATGCTTATTATTTTTTTTAACTATGTATTAGTTAGATATTTTTTTTTTAATAAAACGTGACCCTACTGTCTGCATAATTCGTTTGATCCACTACTTACGATGTATCCATGGACCTGTAATCAAACTTAAAAAACTTAATTATCTGTTTTGGATAATTCGAATTATATATACAGAGACAGGGTGCTATAGGGTGTGGGTGTAACCTTTTTGTATGAAAAAATTAACCGGAGATGTTTGCTAGTTACATTATTTTAGACTGCTGCCCCACCCTGAGCCTATGGCTGGCTATGCTCATGGATACATCTTGTATGTTAGTTAGATGGTGGACATGACTTGATGTTGGCTATTGTATTGGTGCTCTCCATAAATGAAAAAATGTTCCGAGAAAAATTTGAAAGTGTAATTTTTTAAAATTCTAATTACAGCAAATGCGCAGATCGGGCAACTCGGAGGAGACGAAACGAATATTAATGGATTTAGAAATAGTGGTTCGTTCGTATGCTTGCCCATACATTGTGAGGTGTTTGGGATGCTTTGTGACGGACGCAGATGTTTGGATTTGTATGGAGTTGATGGCGTCGTGCTTTGATAAGCTGCTGAAGAGACTCGGAGCACCGATACCGGAGGCTATATTGGGGAAAGTCACAGTTGCTGTGAGTTTTGTTAAAGCCTCAAATTCAAGGGCTATTCGTTTTCCCCAATATGATCATTTGTTTTTTGTATATAAATAAATAAATGTATAAGGATCTTCGGGTTATCATGGGAAGGGTTAAATTATAGCTTATGTTTCTCCCTTAGCAACCTTTAAATGTGGAAACATTTTTAATTTCTTATCATTATGGGTTTTATACCCTTAATTTGAGATATGTATGTATGCTTACAAAATTTCATCCCCTACTGATACTTTAGTATAAAAATTACTAAAAGTAGGATGTATGTATGTTAGGTATAGCCTATAATGAAATTTAATATGTTTTTTTGTTTCAATTACAGACCGTAAACGCTTTGTCGTACTTAAAGAACACACACGATGTTATACACAGAGATGTGAAGCCTAGTAATATATTGCTGGACGAACGAGGAAATATTAAATTGTGCGATTTTGGTATTAGCGGACGTTTGGTTGACTCCAAAGCGAAGACTAGGAGCGCTGGCTGTGCGGCTTATATGGCGGTTAGTGCTTTATATCTTTTTATTATTATATATACGTATTTTAAATGAGCCCGTCAGTGGAACATGCTACCACTCAGCATCAGACAGGCTCCATCGAGTCACATTTTTAAGAATCTTCTGACCAAAAGTTTATCTTAGAACAAAATATGTCTTAACCCTTTCCACTCCAAGCCTTTTTTCTTTTTATTCCACGAGCTCCACGCTAAAATTGCTTTTTTTTTAACTTTTAGGGGGTTTTTCGTATTTTGTAAATAAAATTGTTTTTTTCTTATATGATAAACTTTATTTTATGAATAATTACAGGATACTAAATTATAATTCTTAATTCTAATCTTTATAATCCTTTTTAAAAATCTCTTTTTTTTTAAATTGTCCGCAAAAAGAAGTATTACACTATGTCGAGTGTCACTCAACATTGGAGTGGAAAGGGTTAATTCTTTTATTTTTTTTAATTCACTTATAACTTTTTTTTATAAATATGTATGTATTGTGTAGATTTAGTTATTATTATGTTCTTTTCATTGCACCAAATATTATCACACACACCGACAAAGGTTAGCTGGTAGCCTATATAACATAGGCGTATGTGAAAATATTTTTTTTTACATTAAAGAATTTATTTATTTAATTTAGAAATAGAAGATTAACTTGAAGCTGTAGTCTAATTATAGCTACACGCGATATATAAGGGGAAAAAATACAGTTGATGTGTTTAGATCAGCGGTTCTCAAACTTTTTTTTGGAAAAAGGCTTAATATAATTATAAAAAACTGATTTATATGTATTTATGAATAATCATATTGCAATGTAATATTTAGTTGGAATATTTAGATGTAACCTTATAATCTCCCTTTGGTAGGTATTTTTTGCAGTATTTTAGCCCTAGGGTTAGCGGAACAGCACTTTGAGAATGGCTGGTTTAGATAATTCGGGAGTAGCTATGTAACATTCTGTTTCATTTGATTGGTTCTTTATAGTAGTTGGGGGAGGTATATACGGTGTATTAAGGGGTATCATACACAAACACAGAACGCTCAGGACTGAAAAATAATATCCTATTTTTAATATGTAGCTGTTTGCTTTAGCTAGAATATGAACTAGTGACTTTTGTACTATGGCAGTTTAAGAGGTTGACTTTTAGAAACTACACTCAAGTCTAGTTCGATCTGTAATCGAGTATTAACACTAGAACTATGAGCCGGTCAATATGACCTATTTTTACCAACCGGTAAAAATGACCGGATGACTTGTGCGTGCAAAGTATTAAATATAATTCAATAAAATGGATTGTAGAATTGAAAATAATAGAATCGTATACAAAAAATAACGAGTAGGGTTGTATATAAAAGTCTTGTGATGAATTTTTGAAACTGGTCATATTGACCGGTTAGTAGTTCTAGTGTTAAGTATGTCGCTTATTCTAAAAGAAGAAAATGAAGTATGCTCTAGTGTGATTCTAGAATAAACGCTTCATTAAAATCGCTTGAGCGTCGTTTCTCGATACAGGCCTTAGAGTCTATTTATTATACTATAATAAGTGGGTTTTTTTTTTCAGCCTGAAAGAATAGACCCACCTGATCCGAATAGACCTGATTACGATATAAGAGCTGATGTCTGGTCATTGGGTATATCGTTAGTAGAACTCGCGACTGGTGTGTTTCCGTACAGAGATTGTCAGAATGATTTCGAAGTATTGACCAGGGTATGTGTGTGATAAGAAATTTTGAAAACGAAATTGGTTATGTTATATAGCAGGGGCAACCTATGGCTCTTTGAATGATTATTTATGGCTCTCGATAAATGTAGTCGAGTTACCATTCGTTTTTATGCTATTATATTTACTTATTATATATATGTGTTTCAAAATGTCTTTTATATTACTGACAATAAATATGAAAGACGTTTTTTAATGCCTTTTAAATACGTATTTAATTGCGGCGCTTGCCTCACCCTGGCTCTGACCTGTACGGTATCTAATCAAACCTAAAAAAACTTAATTATCTAGGTACTAATTTCAATACTTAACATCCGTTAGAAAGTTCACACTCAACAGTTGTCAGTCGATACAAAAAAAATTAACCGGTGTAAGACTGCGGGTATTTGCTAGTTACATATTATTTTAGACTGCTCCCCCACCCTGAGCCCATGGCTGGTTACGCCCATGCCCCTGTTATATGGTTTATTTTCTTTGCAGGTCATTGAACAGGACCCGCCCCAGTTGCCTGAAGACTGTGATTTTTCATCAGAATTCAAGTCATTTGTATCACAATGGTATGTGTGTGTGTGTGTTTTTTCAAATACTTCCATTATGATAATAAAGAGTTCAGAGTACAAACGGCGATTTTCAAATGGATACAGTTTTTGTAGGTATATAAGCGATAGACAGAGAAGTGACCGCTGCATCCCTTTCACATGTGCCACAAACTTTGACAAATGAATATAGTTATCCCTTTCTAATGGTTGTTTCTTCTGTATCCATTTAAAAATTGACGACTGTACATGTAAAAGAGTAACATTAGTATTGAGTGAGATTTTTTAGGACTTTTTCAGTCTCAAAATGGTTATTTTGATAGTTTATAGCAAATATTGCTTGTTGAACTGAACAGCTTGTCTACTCTACCCTAAGTATAATGTTATTAGTAATTTAAGACAACAATTCTTCTTTCCAGCCTCACAAAGAACTACAGACAACGACCTAAATATAATAAACTTCTAGAACATCCGTTCGTAGTGAAATCTGAGCGTAGTAACGTGTCAGTCAGCTCGTGGTATGCCTCCCTGACTCCGAGTGCATCGCACAAATCGATAACTGTCAGTCATTTTGTACCTGCCGTGAGCAACGGACATGAATCACCTCCTGTACCTAATTTCTTGCTCAACGTTAGACATCTAGTACCTGAGCCTTTGTCTAATAGGTAATTATATTTATTTAATTTATTAAGCCTGCCTACAAAATTACATCAATGCAATCCTTACTAATATCATAAATGTGAATGTGAGTTTGTTTGTTACGTTTTCACGCAACTACTACTTAACCTATCATTATAAAACTTTTTTGTACATATATTTTTGGAGGTACTAGAAGTAACGTAGGATACTTTTTATTTAAAAAAAAATAGGTTTTTAAAACATCATTGTAAGTAGTAATTTTTAAAAATTGATAATACCAGTCAAGCAAGAAAATATAGCTATCAAATCTATTAAAATGGTCTCTGATACTTATTTAATGACTTAAATGCGAGCGAAGCCGAGGGTTGAAGCTAGTATTATTATAAAAAGGACCTGTATTATTGTAAACTAAATGAAATTTAAATTATAGGATAAGACAGCATGCTCAAGGACTCAAGGTAGTTGCAGACAGTGTAAAGTTTGAAAAATTAAAGAACATTTTATTATACTTGTAAATTGGTGATAGGATGGGTGTGTAGTCCCGGGTTGGATTTCCAGTCAAAATATTTATTAATGCAATTTATGATATACATATGTTGTTTTTGAAAGTATTCGTTTTGGATCTGATTGTGTTGTTCTCATCTGCGGGGTAAGGGGACTGCACGTGTATTTCTAAACGGTAGTCTGGTGGTGGGAGTAAGTCCGCTTAAGCGACATGCTATCTTTACTCCGCCGGAAATAGTATTACTTATATGGTGCGTAACAGAAAAACGTGATGCGTAACAGAAAAATGTGACGGCAAATTTCTCTCACTGTTAAAACTTTTAGGTTTGTTTAAATTATGTGTATTCATGTGTTCACAGAGGTTTCTGGTCACCATCGCCATGTGTCAGTGGTGGTAGTAGCTCTCAACCAGCTAGTTTGGAGACTGAATTTTCTAGCCTATCACCTTATCCTAGACGCAGGTATGACCTCGCTTTTGAATCTTGTTATTTCACCGTATCTTTATATACATGTATCTGTAGAATCTACAAATTTTACAGGAGAAAGCTTTAACAGGTTGAAGACCGCATTGCAAAATCGTATTTTTCACGTATGGACAGGCATTCTTTTACGTGTATTATTTTTCAAATGTTTTTTCTATTGTATGTATTTAAATCAGCTCACTGGTGTACAAGCGGTCCCCAAATAAAGCACGCGGGCCGGTGACGTTGTTGCGGAGTGCCCACCAGTGGGCATGCGGTCTTTGACGTGTTAAAGTTTGTGTAGATTCTTTGTTGTATTGAGTGTCTTAGAAACTATTGCTGAAATGTTAATTATTTATATTATGAAATACAAAGTAATTCTTCAAAATGAAGCTATCTCAACGAAATTTTCCAAAATGTCAGTTCTGACTGTGTTACCTATTTTTCAGGACACTGGACGCCTGTGCATCCCCCCCACCTCCTCCGGTGAGACGAGTGTCAGCTGATCAAAGATGGCGGGCATCGCCTCAGGTTTGTATATTATTTGTTATAAATTTGATATTTGTAAATTAGAAATCACATTATAAGTGGTCGTATTAGTTTGTTTATATATGGGTGATTCCGTTCTAACTGTGATTTTTAATGTCCTGTATTGTTTGTTCTTTTCTCATTAATTAATTATCTAGTAACGAAATTTTTGTGTTAATTGGATAATAATAAACATATTTCAACATTATTTTTATATAATATATTTTGCCACTCAGAGAAAACTTTTAATATATCACTTAAATGTCAGTACCGTGTCATGTCCATTTCTAGAATTTACCTGTAAATTGTGTATTTTTTTTGTCACAATAAATATTATAAAAGAGTTTAAAAATGTTAAAACATAATTAATGATTAATTTGACCATTTTCTTTAAGAATTTCTACCAAATTTATTTTATGTGTCAGTACCGTGGACAAATAAGTCAGTACTGTGGAACGGAAAATTTGAAATTTGTTTCTCGCTCTTAACGCTTTGAAGTTGTAGTAAAATCCTTTCAGATTTATATTTTTAGAGTAAAATAGATAAATAATATTCATAAATAAGTTAAAAAAGTTTCATTCCAATACCTTGAAATTTTTAATCAAAAAAATCACAGAACGGAATCACCCATATATATTTTTTCATCAATGTTTGTGCTATTGTTATTTTCAGAGTTCAGGCAATACTAGTCCAATTGTTTTACAAAGATTCTATCATCAAAATCAACAACGAAGATCGCGCTTCGACATGAATTCGACGCCTCATAGAAATAAAAGGTACATTAGTTCTATACTTACCAAGGGTAGATCTGCTATCACACAACCGCTGTCTGGTTAGCAATAATTGAAGTAACTGTGATTTTAAGCCGCATTAAGGCCCGTCAGAAATAGTGCTTGATTTGTGATCACCTGTGGGCTTATCACGAATTTAGTCTGGCTTTCGAGTCGAGCTGACACAAGTAAAACGGATCCGTTAGCAATCGGGATCATGAATTTTTACTAACGACTAACGAGCACGAGCAATCTATCAAATGAAAGAAAGATCGAGACGTTCGAAAATTAACAAAAAGTATCTAAAATATTGTAGTTCCAAATCCGCACGCGGTGGCGCTGCTCAAATTTCCATACAAATCGCTTGAAGCGAACACGGTTCGAAGGCCAGACTTAAATTCGTGATAAGCTCACAAATCATTACTTAAATGCATTTTATTCCATTTCTTTCTTTCCGTTATTTATATATTAATAAGTAACGATTGAAACGATTTCTTATAAATGCGTGTAACAGAACGTAATGACAGCTAGGTGATAGTAGATTATTATGATTGGTCAAAAATCACGTCAACAATTTATTAAGCGTGTGATTGGTCTATTTTGTTTCATACGACTGAGTGACATTTGAAGTTTTGAACTCTACTCGGTGAATCTATGCTTGGGGGTAGTTTCTGAATATCTAAGTGTTATAAATTAGATAATATATTAAGTTTATATTTGTATATGTATTTCAGTTTAAGTCGAGAACACAGCACTGGCAGATCACCGGAGCCGCCGCCAAGGACTAGTCGACAACAATTGTTAGGTTATGAAGGTAAGATTTTTTAAATTGTTTTAAACTAAGCCACTATAAGGTAGGGGTCGCGAGTTATAAGGTATTGTATATATTATTTACTTCCTGATCTACTACTCTAAGGTTGGTTGCCTGGTAGAGATCACTGTTTAGTGATGCCTTTTCTTCTGTTCTTCTTTATATGCATTTGTGCAATAAAGAGTTATTATTATTATTATTGTGTTCTGAAAAAAGGACTTTATTGTATGTCAGTGGAGGTTTTTATGATCAGATTAGCAATGTTTTCAATTGATGTGTATCTCATTGGTGCTTCAAACGTGGTGCGTGGGTTATGTGGTAGTGGTGGTAATAGTTACTCACGTGACACTGTTTATAGGTAATGTTAATATGGAAATGGAGCCTCCCCTGTTGTTAGAAAGGTTGCATCCCCAATCGCCATTGTTAAGAAACGATAGGTGAGTTGTTTGAACTGTTATTTTAATAGATATCGAGACCAACACAGACATAGAACTATTAAAAACGAGTTTGTTGTTGTTATATTGAATTTATATTAATCTTTTCTATGGTTATATATTCTTTATTGATGTTTAATAGGTACAACGGCGGTCGGAGTTCTAGTTTGACCCGCGCCGAGTTGCACAACGGCCATCACCGCGAGCCGCCGCCGGTGCCCCCTTCGCACCCGACCCCGCATCCCTCGCCTATGCACAGCCATCCGACAAGCAGACACGATGATCAGGGTAAATATTCGCTATTTTCACTTATATTGAGGGTAGTATGAAAATCATAAATACAAATAATATATTATTACAACTTGATACCTTGTATACGCGACGATCTTCAAATGGATACAGATTGGATTTTGGACTGTAAGAAACATATATAGAAAGGGATAACTATATTATTATCGTGTCGAAGTTGAGGCATGTGTGAAAGAGATGCAGCAATCGTTTCTCTTTCTATTCTATCACTTATATACCTACAAAAAGTGTTTCCATTTGAAAATCGCCGTCTGTGCCTAAGTATCTTTTTCTAATGTAAATTCGATCGGAATCTACATTATATACAAAGTGTTTAAGAACTATTTGAATTTTTAGAATTACGTTCTATATGGATGTCATAATTTAAAAAATATAGCGCAGTTAATGTAAAAGCGATACGAAAGTTCATTGACCTGTTTGTCAAGTTACTCGACTATCTTTTTCTATCGCGTTTAACGTCTAGTAGTAATAGAAAGAGAGAATGAATACGTAAAACGATTAGCAGATTTACCTATTTAATGAATATTGAGTATAAATTAAAATTGTAAAATGAATCCGATGACAGCCAACCGTAGGCACGCACTATGTATTGTATATATGGGGGTAGACGAAGAATATTTTGCTTCTCATAAACGCGGGTATTTAAAAAAATCAAGCATTAAATTATTGCCTCTAAACATCACAAGCTTAACTAAGAATGGGTTTTCTTTTTCGTGTCATCATGTCGTCATACTATATTCCTTTTAAAGTGTACATAAAACCTTATATCATTAAATTCAACTATCGCTTTCTCGCTCGCACTTATCTTGACTCCCTCAAGTGTGAGCGAGTGCGCTATATTGTAAACATTCAAATATACAAATTTTGTTTTTATATCATCATTGTTACTCCATTTGTCAATGTTTCTTAGCTATAAGTACTAACCCACTTTTTGTTCCGCAGCATTTCATTGCATTAAGGTTGTAACAAAAAATATATATCACAATGAATTGGTTTCTATTGGCTCATAAGATAGATACAATTTGATATTGTAGTTGAACAATTTTGTGATATTACGTTTTTGTTTGTGTATAACACTATGTGCTTGTTGCTATCGCCGTCTCGTTCCTTCACGCCTCGCCCCACTATCGCCTACTCATCTGTGCTAGTTTGTTTCACTAGATCTATAATAGTTATCGCTTTACTTATACGCAATTGTCGAGTTAATTATTCGAATATGCTATAATATAAGTAAAGATTTAATCTTCAATTACAAGTGTTGGTGCAATCGACCCTAATACTTATCATTTGTGTTTTATTAGTGTTACAAGAGTCCTAAGTTCATTGTCATTGAATGAGTGTTCCATGCACGATGGCTGTTATGCTGTAAATATTAAAAGTTGTATTTTAGCTATGTACACGCTTCACATGGGCGGCTTCTGAAATTAGTCGGTTTATAATGTTTCCTAAAACTCAATATAATCCGACTAAGTGCGATAGGTAGGCGATAGTGTTGGGGCTATTGGTGGGCGTGGGGGTAGCGTGGTGATTTGGTGCGTGGCTCAGGTTGGCTGCACTCGTTGGCGGGACTCGTGAAGCGCCGCCTCAGCAGTTACGCTAAGTGGAATCATCTTGTAGGGGCCGCACACTCACCGCAACCGGCGAGGCATCTCAACACTGCCAGGTATGTCTGCAATCATTATTTTACTATATCAGTGTTTCTCAACCTTTTTTGTGCCATGCCCCACCTTAGTCTTTCTAAAACTCTTATGCTCCCCAATGTAACTAACCCAGTTGATATTTTGGTCTCGTCAAGCGAAATTATATTTGTAATTATTTATCGCAATTTATAATTTTTTCGGTTAATTTGGCACTGAAATGTAGCATTGCATTTAAATGGCACGGAGCGAAAGGGTTAAACTTGTGTCGAGTCCATTTTCGAATTGTCCCCCTGTGGGACGTGGGCCCCACTTTGGGAAACACTGATCTATACAGTACCTATATTACCTATGTATACTATTTCAGTTTTTATTATAAGTAAATTCTAGGCGTGTTCCGTTTATAGTGCGTAGTCTACAATCTTCAAATGGATACAGATTGGACTTTGGACTTGAAGAAACAATCATTAGAAAGTAATAGCTATATTCTTAGTGTCGAAGTAGAGGCGTATGTGAAAGAGATGCAGCGATCGTTTCTTTTTCTGCCGCTTAATATTACTTACACAAACTCTATCCATTTGAAAAAGGACTATCGCGTTCTCACTCGCACTTATGGTGATGTCTTTAAGTGCGAGTGAGAACGCTATACTATATTATCATTCGTCGAATAAACACTTGTTTCAAAATACAGATGGGGCGGTAGTGAAAGTTGGAGTGTGCCGTCTTCGCCTCTTCCACCACGAGCGCCGCCTCCGAGGCCAGCCGAGTAGCAGTACTGTGTGATACAACGAGCTATATGTCTATTGTCATCTAAATCATGTTTGTAGAAATAATTTTGTTTTATCACCGATGATGATGATGATAATGATGATGGCAACGCTTGGCTTAGAATGTCGTTCTGTGTTACTTAAATTGGCTCAATATTTTAGTCGTAATAATAATAGGTTTTTTTTTTACTATTTGCCATAAATATGATCGATCAAAAGGACATCTTTTGATAGAGGGTAGGTCTTAAAAGTCGTGATTTTTTTTCTGTCGTGAACTTGTTACAGTTAGTATCAATTATATCGGACGAGCAGACTGTTTATATATTAAAAGTAAAGTTTAATTTTTAATTGTTTATCCCGATATTTCGAAGTTGATTCTACTAAGAAAAGAAATAGTTATGTAGATTAATACCAAAATAAGTAAATAACGCACAAAAGTATATTTTTTGTATATACATTTAGAAATGACAGCTACTACTACTGGGTTGCCAGATTTAAATGATAGAAATTAAGGTGTGTATTGTTTTCATTGAATTGAAATTTTAATAGTTAATTAATTTAAAATATAGGGTGGCGTGCGGGAATCTCCCACATTTCCATATATGAGATTACAAAATATATATATATATATTTGCCAGATCGTAAATGTCCATACCCAAGACAAAATTATTTTCCGGTCGGCAACACTAGCTGATGACATTTTTTGGAATGTGGGAGGTTCCCGCGCCCCATCCGGTATATAGAGTTATTTATAATATATAAAAATAATAAGCAATAATTGTTTTAATGTTATACTGAGTGAATGCCTGTACTGTTTTGTCAAAGAAATCACGTGATAATCAGGTGCAAGGAGTGGCTTTTTCAAAAAATCTCAACTTTAACATAAATTGTGGTCATATTAGCGATATAGTAATAGTAGCCACAGTGACAGAGTGAATGTGTATAAAAAAGCGTTAATTCTCAATTCAAAAATATTGTTTTTTTTTCTATAAGTCACGTGTTTTGCATTCAATTATGTTGATCTTTTTTTAGTTATACTGTTCCACGTTACTAGTGTGACCATGGTTTTTTAACAAGTTGGGATTAAATAAATAATTATTATTTAAAAAATAGCTGAAGCAGTTGACTAGTAATGGATTTGATGTGGTGTTTTTTTTCAAGATTGGTATATACGAATTGCGCCCTCAGCTCGTAAAAGAGTGAAACTATAACCCTAAGTACGCTTACTAGAGGGCGCTAGGGTATTCATTAGGGTGTCCGTTATTTACCAATTTGGTTTTTGACTTTGCAGCGGGTCGAAAATTTTTAGTTTACGACCTAAAAAAAAATACCAGACCCATATAAGCTCTTAATATTGATATTAAACCGTGAGACGATACATTTCCCATTTAAATAACATGGGGTTTTGGCACGTTTTACAATTAATTTTTTTGTTTCTATGACAGTTCATAAATGGCAATGGCAAACAATGATTTTTGAAGAGAATTGAACGCTCTACAAAAGCTTTCTCTTAATATTGTTCCATATATTCACTTGCTTAAAAGTTATTCAACTAAAAATAACTTATTAATCTTTTTTTGTATTTTAATCAAAAAACTATCATTGTTTATATTAAAATTTATTGTTTAACGCAAAAAATATCTGATTTCAACTGTTGTGTTAGATCTGTTAAAATTATTGCAGAATAAAGTAAAATTTATTAAAAAGAAAGTCTGATAAAGTACAAATTTCGTATTCACAATTTTTTGATTCAAATCTAATAACAAATCTAACCTAACCTAAATTCAAATCTAACCTAACTTCTGGTGTTAAAACTAATAATGAATAGAGGCAGTTCACAAAACATTTTGACCAAAATATTATGTAATTTGTACAAAATATAGTTTTATGTATGTTTAAGTAATGTGTTTGTATTTTGTTATTAAATTATTTCAAAGTATATGTCGTATGTTTATTTCTTTGTGTAATAATAATCGCATATATTTTTACTATAGATAGCAGTTTTGAACGCTCAGCTGTTACCACTTCATACAGTAATAAAATAACATATAATACTTCTTTTATTAATGGCTTCAGATATCGATTTAAAGACAATTCTGCTAATGTCGAGTATTACGACAAAATCCCAATAAGAAATTTAAAATTTTAATTCACATGTAAAGCCTTATGTCAAAAAAAAAACCATTTGTTTACATTTCAGTGCTTAGCACTTTACCGTCCATTGGTGCCAACCTCGTAATCTTTGACAGTTTACTTTATAAATTAACCCTAGCGAATAGTGGTGTGAATGCATCGATTAAGTCAATTGATTTTCCAGTCGAATACTTACTTGTAGTGTAAAATATAGTTTTTTTTTTCTAGAAAATGTCGGTAAGTAACTTTTAAAACTATTTCAAGGTACGTTGATAATAAAACGACTATTTAGCCAAAATAAATTCTTTAATTACAAAAACAATAACTGTACACGAATTTAAATACCAAATTAATTCTTTGGCTCAGAGGATGCGACTACAGTTCAATGTATGTGCTTCTGTGTATATTATGATTATTATTAAAATTACGTGACAATGTGAAATTGCTTCATTAAACCTATTTAGACATCTAAATTAAAATTCAACATAAGTTAAAATTTCACAATAGAAATCTAACAATAATCTAAACATCAACGTTTCTTGATACACTTCATCCGAAAACATCTATAATAAATCAATAACAAACTTGGTAACAAAAAAGAAAAAATCTATTAAAAAAAAAACAATAATTTAGTTATAGCAAAATAATAAAAAAATAAGCATTAATTCTAAAAATAAAGCACAACTTATAAAGCGCGTAAGTTGCAATAAATCCTAATAATTAAACAGACGAATGGCCTCGACTCAAAATGGCATTCAACGAAGAATAATTTTACAAAACTAACAAACAGGGGGTCTTCCATTAATTACGTCAGACGTTAAGAGGGGGGGAAGGGGCGACAAAGTATGACAAGGGGAGGGGAGAAGTACTAAATTTTGAGACATCACATTTTAAAATATAATATACCCGAGTATTAAAACATTGTTAATTTTTACACGTATGTTTGATTTGATGTTGTTTTTATTAAAGAATTTATTAAATTGAAGTTTAATTTAATAATTTCTAGGTGTAAAATATGTGACGTCACAGTAGGTAGGAGGAGGTGGGGGGGGGGGAAGTCTCACAAATGTGACAAGGACGGGGGAGGGGGATTAAAAAAACATGAAATTCGTGTGACATAATTTATAGATGGCCCCTAATACGTGCCTACATATTTTAACATATTACAATTTTTTCTAAACATTATCTATATTACCCAGAAGTACACTCAAGCGAGTCGATTCATGATTTATCAGACTGTACTAACATGCAAAACCGATCACATCACAACGGATGCGGAAAACGTGAGCGCCCATTATAAAATACTGGTATATTGGTACACGTTAAACATTTATCATATATCGATTTAACATGTATATTTGAAGTGATTGGGATTAATTTGTTCTATAGTACATTTTTAACACTAAAACATCATTGAAAACAGTAATAATTATTTTTATATTATAACAAAATCTGTAAATTTACATTAAAATCATGACAACAACAATAAACTAACTTTATGTTTTTTTGCAATAATACAAAAAAACATGCGGCTTAGTCAGTCACTAGTTGTATAAATATTGCATATATCTACTTATTTCAAAATATCTAAAACAGTAGGTCCGCAAAACAAAATATGACTGGATAATTTTTATTATTTCGTAATTGATTTCTGGAAAGTATATTTTTAGTGCCAGTGTTGAGTCTATGACTTTATTAATTTGTGAGTATATTTTACATATAATATTATATGGTTTTCCGAATTGGGGCTAAAATATATTGTGCCCAGAGGGGCTACTCAGACGCACTTCAGACGAAAATACGGACGTTCCCTACTCAGGAACACTTACGCAATCATTCACGAAATTACGGATTTGACAGCGACGTTACGACGGATAGGCCACACAATGCTTATTTTACGGATATTTGACAGGAATTTTTACGGGCTTATATGTCAAAATTCACGTAAGCTACAGAGGTGACGGCCGTATCACGAATCTTTGAATATGCCTGAGTAGCCCCCCAGACGGGAGTTAAACTATGTTTAACTCAATAACATAGAATCTATTTTTGTCCCCAATATATTAAACAGGAAATGATTATTGTATAAAATCGATAACACAACTTAAGACATAGCATAGCAGGCCTAGGATCTTTATCTTTACACCGCCCACGCGCAGGACTGGAGTGTCATACTTCAGAGCTTTGTCAAAACCATGACCTTGGTCTTATGGCCCAAAATTGAGCTTATTCCTAACACTCCAATCCCGAACATAGCCAGTGCAGTATCATTGTGACATTTATAATTTACAGACAATGGAAAAAGACGGCAATTCTGGCATCTCACAAAAACAATTTAAATTCTAATTCAGAGAGCGTACAATCAGTGTCCACTTTGATTCTAAACTCTCCGCTTAAATTAATTTTAAGTACTTAAATTGAGCATTTAAGCATTAAACAATGACTAGTCACCAATTCTATCTTGCATATTGCAAAATTTTACAGAACGCAACGCTACAAACGAGCGTTACGGGCGTAGACTGTTGATGCTTTGTTGTTTTAAGGCTTTTGCTATAGCAGCGGTTCTCAAACTTTTTTGGCGAAGGAAAAAGCCTTAATATAATTATAAAAAACTGATTTATATGTATTTATGAATAATTTATGTAATATTACGTAATATTTAGTTGGAATATTTAGATGTAACCTCATAATCTCCCTTTGGTAGGTATTTTTTGCAGTATTTTAGCCCTAGGGTTCCGCGGAACACACTTTGAATATGGCTGTTTTATAGATTAAGTAGAATCAGTGGCGTAGCGAGGGGAAGGGGACCAGGGGGGGAAGCGCTATTCACAACGGGGCGCCAAATAGTCAGCAAAACAAAAAAATTGCTGAATATGAAAATGATTTTTTTTGTGTGTTATAATTGATTCCTGAAAAATATATTTATTTAATATACGCCACTGAATATAATGCAAACTACATAACCGAAAAGGCTTATTCAGTTGTATTTTTTAATATTAAAATCGACCACATAGGTCATTGATAAAACATGACATCTCGAGTGAAAAGGAAAGTTAGTGGATTTCGTATTAGCTGGTAGTCGGGCTGCGGTTTCAGACCTACTTCTTGCAAAAGCGTTGTCATTTCACACGTTTTGCAAATGATAAAAATAATAAAGACAAGCCTTACTAGTTCTTCTCAACAATTTAAATTTAACGGTGGGTAAGCGCATTAGTTATTTGCAAGCTGCCTACAATTTTAACACTAGATTTACCAGCTTAAATATACCTATTTCTACCAAAACCAAAAAAAGTATATATTTGTTACAAATATATAAAACTAATTCTTCTGTTATAAATTAAAGAAGATTAGAATAATTAAAGAAAATGTTACACGCAGTAGGAATTTTAATTTGATCTTGCAAGACCAGTCATTTTGACTGGTCTGGTAAATCTAGTGTTAAATAAATAAATAAAACTAAACATTTATCTCCTTTTTTCTTTTAAGTACAATAACATAAATAAATAGCGATGAGTAGCTTATTAATTAATCAAAAAATTTAATATTACAAGTTGATATTATAAACAAAAGCCACAGGTTCCCAATCTTTTCAGAGTTATCACCTTCTATTGACAACAAGTAGTTTAAAAACACCCTAAAAATCTAAGCATTAAAGGACATTGCCGCTGTAAAGCATCAGCTCACAGTAAGGTAGTGTCGCCCCCGTTGGGAACCTGCGGTTTAATCTATTTGCAAGGATAAATTGTTACTAATATTTTATCGCAACTAAATAATCATTTGTTCATAGAGCAGGGGTGGCCAATCTGCGGCCCGCGAGCCACATCCGTTTCGTTGAAGGATTATTTGTGACTCTCGATAAATGTACTCGAGTTCCTTTTTCATTTATGTGCTATTATATTTAAAAAATTATTATCGTTCCGTATGTGTTTCAAAAAGTCTTTTAAATTACTGACAACAAATGTGAAAGACTAAGTGCAACGTCTTTTTAAAACCTTTTAAATGCGTATTTAATTGCGGCTCACGAAAAATCAAGGAGCTTGACCACCCCTGTCATAGAGTATCGCGTACATTATTAATTTTATTTAATTATTAAGTTACCTTTTCAAAAGAACAAACTTCTATACTTAAATAAATACGCTTAAAATTTCACAATAACTCCCGAAAGTCAAAACAAAACACAAACGTAAAACAATTATTGACCTGATTTACTTGTTTTTAACTAATGCGGTCTACCTCCACTCTTGGCTATTCGCTGCGGACTCCCTGGAACAGAGTTCGATAGGCCGGCGTACTCGAGCGCTGCCGAAGTCTTATCTGTGGAATTCTTCTTCAAGTATTCCGATATGTGTTGAACAATTAAATCGATAGCAACTGAAAAACAAATAAATAAATTAAATATACAGGAAACATATACAAAACTAATCTAGGGTTTAAATATAGAACGAATAAATCTAAATCTCCTTTCGTTCCACTGACATCCTATTCGATATTTAAAATTACACTACACATAGTTTGGGACGCTCATACGTCATTCCTATTCAAGAATGACATATGAACGCCCCAAACTATTTTATTTATAGTGCAAAAATATATAAGCAATTTCAAGGTCAAAGTTATATATATTACTAGCAGTTGCCAGCGACTTCGTTCACGTAGTAATGAAGATATAAAGTGCAGGCAGTCCTCGACTTACGTCAAACAATTTTTTGACACTATTTCTCAAGCATAGGTCAATTGTTTCGATTTCTGGCATAGAATTCACTTGTCGCGAAATTTTGTTCCTGTCTGCAAACAAGACTTCGTTGTTGCAACCAATGAGTTATTGCGTCTTTTAAGGCCTATTATCTTTGAAGCTAGCCTTTGGATTTTGCACGTAAATATATGAAAAAATATGTCTCGACTTACGTTGCTTATTTCGAGAACCTAACATGCCGTAAGTACGACGACTGCATGTACTATGAAGTTTAATGATGTTTCATATTTCAGTCAACAGAAAATGCCTATCACACCTATTTTCTTCCTGTAATTCATATAGCCTATATTGATCAGTGATAACGTAGCATTCAAATGGTGAAAGAATTTTTGAAATCGGTCCAGTAGTTTTTGAGCCAATTCGTTACAAACATACAAAAATACAAATCTTTCCTCTTTACAATATTAGTATAGATTAATTTGAAATAAAACACCAATACAATTGCATTCATTTATTATAATAATACAAATATCATACGGGTATAAGTAATTTAAAACTAGATTTTATTAAAGTAGTTAAACGTCAGAGCTGTGGGCTTATCACGAATTTTAGTCTGGCTTTCGAACCGAGTTCGCTTCAAGCGATTTGTATGGAAATTTGAGCAGCGCCACCGCGTGCGGATTTGGAACTACAATATTTTAGATACTTTTTGTTAATTTTCGAACGTCTCGATCTTTCGTTCATTTGCAAGATTGCTGGTGCTCGTTAGTCGTTAGTAAAAATTCATGATCCCGATTGCTAACGGATCCGTTTTACTTGTGACAGCCCGATTCGAAAGCCAGACTAAATTCGTGATAAGCCTACTGTTTAAAAGACTATTCTCGAAGACTGACTGAGATATTCAATACCCAGAATCCATTCATAATCACTGGGTTAACTGACATCAATAAAAGTGATAGTACACAGGACAGTTTCCAAATGGATACAGTTTTTGTAGGTATATAAGCGATAGAAAGAGAAACAATCGCTGCATCCCTTTCACACATGCCTCAACTTCGACACTATAAGATCCCTTTCTAATGATTATTTCTTTCAGTCCAAAGTCCAATCTGTACAGTCAATAAAAATATTAAATAAATATACAAATTACAAAGTTAAAACAAAGATTGGCGCTGTCTATTATCGACATTTATCATATACCTACACCCAAACTGACACATCACTGTGGACCATAAAGGCAACCGTGGACAGCAGGCCTTAACTAAATTGGAGACATACACACGCCCGACTATCCCGTTTATTTGGACGCTTTCAACGTCAAAATATATGTAAGGATGCAATTATAAAATATATATTTAAATTGGGCAGCTTTTCTCTTTTCGGTTCCTAATAAAATAGTCGAAACTAACATTTTCTTAATAGTTATCGAAATACTCAATACAAGAACAAAGAATGGACTGGACTTAAATAAATTGTTTAACCACAGAGAGGACTTCTCTGGAGCTACAGTAACACAAAAATATTTGAGTGTGTTTATAATTAATTGTTTCAGGCGTTACTTTGCGGAAATCCATATTAAAGGAAATTATTTTGCTTATAATTCCCGCTACATTAGGTCGATGAAGGAAAATAACCTCCACCAACATGCAATGACTTGTCTCGACGCGTTTCGCCACTTCATGTGGCATCATCAGGATACGTGTAGTCGCTTCGGCTTCGCTTCGACTAATTATAAGCAAAATAATTTCCTTCATTTGAGAGTGTCTCTGTTGGGCTTATAAAAATAATTAAAACTATACAGTTAATTAATTGAATAGATAATTGATTATATTCCTAATTACTGACTACGTTTATTATAATCTAAAATGCGTTTTAAAAAATCGTATAAATATTCCCTTTACATGCATTTCGACGAACTCCGAGTCTTCGGGTCATCAAATCAACTTCTATTAAAATACTCAAAGAAAAAATACGAATTAAGGTTTTGGGTGAAATATTTCGTAAATTCAAAACGTTTTAATACTAAAAAGACCGATCATTGAACAAAAAATCGTGGCGGTCGATTCTACAGACCGAAAATACTTATATAAAAAGATTTGAGGTTTTGACGTTTATTCTGTCAGTGTCATCTTTCTTGTTTTTTGTCTGTTCTTGTTATTGCTAGGATGCATTCTGATAATTATATTTTTAATCCGCAATATTATTTCACATCTCTAAAAAGTAATTCTCAATTTATTTATCTATCCAAAAAAATATGTCGGTAAACCTGAAGGTAATAAAAAATACTATACGCGGTATTACTCCGAAAATTTTAATACGACGTTTCGAAAACTTCGCAGCTATCGTAGTCTGATAAACATAATTCCAAATTACAATTATAAATATAATTATCAAACGGATTTTATTATTATATCATCAATATTATGATAAATACAATAAATTATAATTCTTTATTATTAAACAAAACAGGAAAAACGAACTGGTAATTAAATATTAAAATTTGTGAGCTCTCGTTATGTTTATTTATTAGAGATGTTCCGACTAGTCGGCCACTAGTCGGTAAAAAGCGCCGACTATCCGGCTTCTTACTTTGTGTCTATTTCTCAATGAAATGTATATGTTACTTCCTTGTAAAAAAAATATATTGATGACATTTAACAAACAAAATTAGTATCAACATAATATTTAATGACATATATTGCAATTCTGCGTGATGACATTTGAAACTATCGTCAAACTAGTGAGCTGTAAAACTCAAAAAACTTTTTTTGTTATTTATATTTGTCCACATGTCAGTAGTGACAGAAATTGCAGCGAATCAGCTGCAAACGAAGCGTCACGGGAATCCCCTAAACCGTAGTCGGCTTATTTACAACCGACTAGTCGGCTAGTCGGCCAAAGTCATAATCGGCACATCTCTAATTCTGATAATTATATTTTTAATCCGCAATATTATTTCACATCTCTAAAAAGTAATTCTCAATTTATTTATCTATCCAAAAAAACATGTCGGTAAACCTGAAGGTAATATAAAATACTATACGCGGTATTACTCCGAAAATTTTAATACGACGATTCGAAAACTTCGCAGCTATCGTAGTCTGATAAACATAATTCCAAATTACAATTATAAATATAATTATCAAACGGATTTTATTATTATTATCAATATTATGATAAATACAATAAATTATAATTCTTTATTATTAAACAAAACAGGAAAAACGAACTAGTAATTAAATATTAAAATTTGTGAGCTCTCGTTATGTTTATTTATTTATTTTTTAAAACTTTGTTAGTAAATATTTTCTCATCTTCAGACACAAGCTTGCATTGCAGTGATCATCATCCAACGGTTCATAATAGTGGAATTGACGAATATTTTTTATTGTAACAGCTTGGTTGAATCGTTGTTTTTACTTTTGTTCATGTAAGTCATGATCATTTTGGGAACAGAAAGCAAAATTAACTTTTTGAAAGGAATTTTCCGCCCACTAGAAGAAGAAACGTGGTGTTGTTATATGATTAGTATTGTCACGTTGAAGGCTAGCACGATAAGCCTGTCTTCTCACACTTCCTGCTAAGCCGTCACACGCGCCTTTGCCATGAGATGAAGCGAAAAAATTCCACTCCACTTTAACATCAAAATCATTTTTGTGATTTATTAAGTTGGCAAAGTTATATTTATTTTTGTATTGCGAAGCCGCTCCATCGGAAAAGTATTTAATTTATTAAACATTTTCAGCGCCAAATTTATTTTTTAAAAATTCTATCAGTTTTGTATTAAAGAGATGTACCGAACTTGCGTCGGGACTAACTCTCTCTCTGAAATCACGACTAAAATTTCATGCTTCATTTCTCCATTTTCTTTATAATACGCGACATACGGGTGAGGTGTAGCCTGTGGGCTTATCACGAATTTTAGTCTGGCTTTCATTCAAGCAAGGCATTGGCAAGTCATTATTTAAAAGTGGCTGAAGGATATTTCATGAGCATCAATCAATAATTTTAATTTTTCAATGACGAAATTAACTTCTGGACATTTTTTACACGTAGAAAAAAAACATGATGATGTAGGTTGCGCGCAAACAGAACTTTCGAATCAAGTCCTTTGAGCTTTCAGGAAAATCAATTCCTTTTTTTAGTTCATTCTTTAGTCCGTGTAATTGTAATTTTACATTTTGGTGAATTTTGCATACACAGACATTATGTATTCCGCTTTTTCCAGCCGAAACACATTCTCGTGGTCGTAAAGTTTGAAGTTTGGTCTGCCCAATTTTCTCATCCGGGAAAGCTTCTTTAAATTTTTTATATAAATCATTAATGTTATAATAAACAGTAAGTCTTTTTTGTTTCTGAGTTTTCTTACCATTTTCTAAAACCGTAACATAAGTCTTTCATTCCAGGCATCATACGACTAACATCATCAGACAAATAAAAATTTTTCACGCGATCGAGTGTTGAATTGTCCAGGTTTTTCCCTTTTTTGGTATCAGGCTGTGACGCAATTTTTTCTAATTTTTTTTAGCAGCTTGGACCATTCTCTTTGAAACTTTAAATTCGTGCCGTATCATTTTTATTGGCCAATCCAACGGAAGAGTAGTTAATACCTCGAATTTTTTCGGATCTATTATTTGTTTGGTTGAAGGCAGACTTAAAATTATTCAAAAGAACGTCATTTGGATTGTTATGATTAATATCAGTACCACTCAATTTCTTCACAGAAGTTAGAAGAGCTTTTTTACACTCTGAGACACTCGACACTCGTCTCAATTTTATTGGTGGTTCACCGACCTCCAATAACAATTTATTAACGTTATGAATTTTTAATTAATTGTCGATAGCATCACATTTGAAGGTCGGGTCTTTCTTGTGATCATCTTTGATCTCATCAACTTCTGGATCAGTCACATCGATACTTGTTATTTGCAGGCTTTTCGCAAGGATTTCCAGGTTTTTCAGGTTTACGGCCTAGATAAATTGCTCTTTCACAAGAATTGCACATATAATATCCAATAAAATCTTTAAAATCGCAAGCTCGATTGGCTGTAATTAAAACTAAGTTTTTTATGACATTTATTTACTCGACCCATTTTAAATCCGCAAAAATTATTTGAATAATAGAAATAAAATTTATAATATTTATAGATTAAGAAACAAAACACAAATTTACACAACCTCAGTTCTATTTTTTAATAATTATTTAACTCATGCACGTATGAACTCATTTAACAACTAAATTGTAATGACTACTAAAATTATTTTGTTATTTACGTGGAGACGCAAATAACAAATGAAAATCGTAACCGAGCGATTTATTTTTGATGTGAAACATCTATTGGCGCGGGTATAAACCGGATCGTTGCATTGGCGTGGCGACGCTTGCCACGCTATACTAAAGTATATATACAGTCTATATATAGTAGAGTGTACAGTGTGGCGACGCTTGCCGTGGCGACGAGTTTATTTTATCGAGTTATTTCTGAAATCTATATCATTTAAGAAGTTTTTGAATTTTTAATTTTTTGTATTTAATATAAATAAATGTTTCTTAAATAAATAGTCATCATTTTCTGTAAAAAAATTCATAGTATTTAATTTTTCCATTAAGCAATGATTAGTTCCTGTTGTAATCTTGTCTTTTACGCATATGACTTGAATAAACTCGATGTTTCACATCTGCCAGGCGTCCCGTGACGGCTCACATTTTTTTTTTACTAAAAACGGAGTAGTTATTCGTAAATTCAAAAATAATAGCTTACTAAATTATCAAACATCAATACATATAAAAGACACGGTTTTATAACATTTTTAATTGATTATTTATTAATTTTCGCTGCTTAATATGATGATAAAAAATGATTTTATTGCGTTGTTCATAACATTTTTAAAGAATAAAATTTGTTTGATAATAATAATAATAAAATCCGTTTGATAATTATATTTATAATTGTAATTTGGAATTATAATCAACCGAATACAAAATCACTACTATAAATTAATTCACAGAAATAGTCTATTTCGTTTGATATCTACTATTTTATACAATATTCAGTCCATATATTTTTATTAATTTGAAAGTAAAATTGGAAATATGTTCAAATTACTCCCACAGCTCTCTGTTTTAGATTGTGCTAAGTCTAACATGAATATATAGTCTTAACTATCTACAGTGGCGGCCTTAGGGGGTGGCGGCCTCGCTCTTGCAGGGGCCTCGCGCAACAACCCAAGTAAATTAAAAAAAAAATAGATATATAGAATATATACTATGTGAAATTGATGGACATGAATTATACGAAGAAATGAATATGTGTAATACCTAAACTAAACAACCAGATATACGTTCGCATACATACTTTTCACGAAAGACAAAGGGCCTCGCAACGGGTAAGGCCGCCACTGACTATCTACGTTACTTAGGATACTTAATATAATAAAAAGAAAGGTAACAACTAAATTTACAAACTTATTCACTAAAGAAAATTAGTTTAAATTGGAAAACAAATGAAAGTCGTACATAAATAGTAAAATAAAATTAAAAACAACGCATAATTTCGCGCCAAAATGCAATAAGAAAATGTATCCCAAACTGAATTTAGGCAAAGGATTCGTATCTCATCCAGACATAAACAAAGATGGCGGATATTAACAAAAGTCATAGAAGCTATTATTCTATTTTTTTTAAATATAAAAATCAGACTTTTTCACGATAGGATATTTGGGTTATTTTAATTAAAATGTACAACCATTTTCTAAAAATCTATTATTAGATCGATTAATATTTAATTGAATGAATACATGTCACCTCACTACGTGCAAGGATAGCAATGGTCGTATGAAGTCACATGTCAATTTTGATATATTTATGATATAGACATGTTGTGCTGTACGTATAATTAAAAATCAATCGATTTAACACTATATTGTTATAGTAATCGGGCTTATAACCCCACATCTCTCGACACAAATTAGAAGGCTCGCAATCGCTTCTGTCAAGCCGACTAAGGCTACGTTCACACTTGTCGGCTGTCGGGTCCGGATTTTACATTTACAGTGGCAGAGTATTTTATATGAAGCTATTCACACTTGTCCGACACCGTAATCTGCACACAGGATCGCAGCGCCCAAGCAGAGTTGTGTTTTGTTTTTAGCTTCAATCGGGTCCGACAACCGACTAGTGTGAACCGAGGTGTCGACATCCGATTAAAATCCGGACCCGACAGCCGACAAGTGTGAACGTAGCCTAAATGGTTTAACCCAATTATGTCTAGAAAGTGGTGATGGTATTACCCATAGATGTATTATAAAAAGATCGGCAACGAATTCACTAGCGCGGGATTAAAATTGAAATGCATCAATGTGCGTGACCTTTAGTGATGTAGCTAATATACGATTTATCGATATTTACTGTCGACATTTTCTGGAATTTTGGTACTGATTAAAAAATATATTAAAATTCATTCAAATATACCTATCTAACCTGATATTTAACGATAAGAAAATAAAAGGTCTGAAGGCAGCGGAATTTAGGACTGAATATACTTTCAAAACACTAAGTGAAAAAAAAACAACACACATACATTTCATGGTATTGTGCATTTTGCTGTTTGTGTTGCCTAATTTTCTTCTTTTTCTTCTTCTTTATTAATGAAGACAATTATTCCAATGTCGTGTATTTGGGCAAAAACCCAATAAGAAATTGCAAAATTTTAATTCACACGTAAAACCCTCATGTCAAAAAAAACCTATTATTTCGGTACGAAACACTGTAATAAACTATTTTATCGTTACCATTTCACACAATTTATAAAATAAAATCTTCACAACTTCTTCTTCTTTTATTAATGGCCTCAGATATCTATTAAAGACAATTCTGCCAATGTCGAGCATTCGGGCAGCAGCCCAATAAGAAGTTATAAAATTTTAATGCACACGTAAAACCCTCATGTCAAAAGACGCTTTTCAAAATATCATAAAAAAACCAACTTCACAAACTTATTAATTACACAATATATTGAATATATACTGAAGACATTGCTTATTATAAATTCCATTTTAAGGCAAATGCATCGAATCTATACAGCCCGACTTTTCTTATTTGAATCCTTTTTTAATAAACATAAATACTATAAATTTATACAGCAGAGCTTAATATTGGCTTAATACAAATAAAAAACAGACAAGCTATTAATTTCATATGCAACCTCTAACCCAGTGTTTCCCAACGTTACATAAGAATTTTAGAAAGGCATGGCACAAAAAAGGTTGGGAAACACTGCTCTAACCTAACCTTTTTGTCATTTTATCAATTTCTAGAGCTAAGGGCATTAAGTAACTCCTCAACTCCTTCTCTTGTTTACTTCTCTTCGCCATTTATACTTGACAATTGCGATTGCGAAATTATCTCTATTGTTAGAATTATCTTTATGAAAATAACGCTTGACGACACTCCGTTGGGATTCAATTCTGTGTGTGCGTGAAGCGATGAAGTTCATCGACCTCGGCACTATGTTAAGGGACAAATTTGTTCTGGGATTGGAGAACTCCAAAGAAAACGAGCTGTTGTTCGGGGAACACGTCCGGAGTTTGACGCTTAGCAGAGCGTTGGAGCTGGCACATCCACCGCTCTGTCGCAGCCAGAAAGTGCTGTGTTCGATTTGTGGCTATAAAAATCATTCTATAGAAATGTGTAAATTCAGTGTCATAAAAAAGGTCATTTAAAAAAATGTGTAAAAGTGTTCCTAAACGTAGTAATTTCTTGGCTGTTGATGGCGAGAATTTGACGCAAGGTAATCATATATATGAATATCCGATGCATTAACGGTGAGCCGATGGGACAGACCGTGCCTATAGGCGGACATAATATAACATGTGAGATAGACAGCGGTAGTGCAGTCTCCGTAATGACAATGAAAACATATAACAATTGCTTCAAAAATAATCACGCTCTTAAACCCTGCAAAGTCACATTAAATTGCTATAATGGTAGCAAAATATACCCATCAGGCTATTTGTTATTACCAGTCGAGTACGAAGGGCAGACGCATACTTTAAATATGTATGTGATTAGCAGCTATGACTCACCAGCTCCCTTTTTATCAGCAGTTCCAATCTGCAGTTATGCACTAGTTTTAATTACCAAAATACATCTGAATTTCAAGTAAATATTAATACATTAAAGAATAAATTTCGGAAAGTATTTAGAGATGAGTTAGGTTGTTTTTTAATAAATATAAAATTCATTTAAATTTAAATGAAAAATGCGACTCTAGTTTTTTTAAACCTAGACCTGTGCCACTTGCGTTGCGCAAAAAAGTTGAATTAGAATTAAATAGGTTAGTAGAATTAGGTATATTAGAAAAGATTGATTTTTCTCAATACGCTACGCCTATAGTGCCCGTGCTACGGCCAGATGGTAACATAAGAATATGCGGAGATTACTCGGTCACTCTAAATAAAATATTATTCGTAGATAACTTTCCATTGCCACGCATTGAAGAATTATTTCCAAAACTACACGGCGGCCAAGAGTTTTAACACTCATTGCCGACCATTGATCTTTTCTCTAGTAATATTGCGCAAGTAAGAAGGAATCTACCGATGTTGCTATTAGAGAGATACACCTAGCTGGTTTCCCCAATTGTAGCAGACCAATATTTAACACTGTTTATTTTAATTTTCATTTGCGAAAACTTTAATTTATTTTTTTATTTTCATGTGTATGTATTAACTTTCTTGTATTTAGCTGTAAGTTTTCCGAATAAATAAATAATAATAATAATACAGTAATGCCCCGCTTTACGCGAGGGATACGTTCCAGAAAAAATCGCGTTAACTGAAATTCCCGTGACCATAGAGAAGTTGATGACTACATTATGTTTATACGCACTTTTTTGCGTAATTTAATAATAAATTTGAATTTCGCGTTATAGTGAAACCGCGCATAACGGGGTCGCGTAAAGCGGGGTATTACTGTAAAAATAATACAGTGGAATGCTAGAAGTATTCATAACAAAAAACATGAACTATATTATATGATTAATAAATTCCAAGTATCTGTTCTGGCTATTACCGAGACCTGGCTAAAGTCTATCGACAGTTTTAACGTTCCAGGCTTCTCGTGTGTTCGAGAAGACAGGACAGATGGATGGGGTGGATGCGCCCTATATATTAAAAATACTATCTGTTGAGGGTATTCCTAAAATAAATAAATAAAGTATGTAAACAAACACAACATGGTGTCAGGTGTGGGGTTAAGTGAAATTATTATATATATTAGTTTGGCAAGTGAAAAACAAAAAAAAAGCGTTCGTACTGGGTGCACGATATACGAGAAATCGGCAACATTTACTACAGGTTCGCGATACAGGGCGACAAATGATCCAGGTTGAAACACAGGTGCCATCTTCGGTAATACCAAAACCTAATTCGAACATAGACCGCGTCCCAACAGGCGAAAATGCAAGTTATGTGACTCGTTCTGGCAGGGAAGTTAGGCCACCAGTTAGATACATCAATTATTCTCTGTAGAAATTTGATACATGTATGTTTTTTTTTTTGTAATTTGTTTTTGACTCTTTTTTTTTTGTTTTTTTTTGGGGAGGTAATAGGATAATGGGTTTTGGTATTGTTTAAATAGTGTTAGGTTTAGTTCACAGATTGTTATGTAAGATATTTGTTTTTCTGTTGTATTGCAATGTATTTGGTTTTGTTACTTTATGAGAAGGGAGATGTTGAGGGTATTCCTAAAATAAATAAATAAAGTATGTAAACAAACACAACACTATCCCTTTCTTCACACTTCTGATTACAACATCATCGGTGTCGAAATTTATGATATAACTTATGTCTGTGTCTCCTATACCTCACCCTAAGGCTTATATTCTGAGGTGGAACTCTTCTTGGGTTGTGTCTAGCAGATCAAAAGGCTCACATTATTTTAAAATACAGCCCATTATACCAATAAGAACATGGTTTTCTAAACATAAACTTCTGTCCCGAAGAGAGACCTCCGTCATATCTAGAACCCGTACTGGACACTGTTGCTCTCCAGTGCATCTTAAAAAGATTAAATGCCGGGATTCTTCTAATTGCTTCTAATCTTAAGTTTGATAGTTGTAAGTGTCTGTTGCCAGACCTAATTAAATAAATAAATAATTGCGAATGTGGTATGGATGAAGGACATTTGGACCATATATTTTTTTTCATGTTCTAAAAATTCCTCCTTCAACTTATATCAAGTACTACCTAAATATAAAATTCCTCTTCCAACTAACCTTCAGTCACTCTTATTTTACTCCAGGGTCAGGATTATAACTCTTCTGTGTAAATATATAAATATTAATGATTTAAAACTTTGATATTGAAATTTTGTTTTATTTTTTGTTATTGCCTATCTATGTTTTTTTTGCATGCTTGTACCGGTTTTTACGTTTTATTGTGAATCTGGTGGATTAGTGGTTTCTTTCAATTGTTGTTGTGTATTGACTGCATGTATGTTTAACAGGTGTGGATCCAAAACAAGGATATCTCATCACCGCGATACAGATAAAGAGCGCATTCATCTTCACACCTGACATTGGCATGAATTGAAAAAAAATGTTGGAGGGAAGCAGCAACTGGGCAGGATGGAAGTTCCAGGTCAAAGTAATATTAAAGTTTCAAGGATTATTCAGCATAATGAAGAGAACATTGCAAAACGGAAAAATATGGACGCCAAGGCACAGAGCGTTATTGTAACGCGTTTAAGTAAAAATGTTATAATGCACGTGTGCATGTGCGAAACCAGTAAAGAAATATGGGATAAACTTTTGAACATATACGAACAAAAATCTGATGTATCTCTACATATTTTGCAACAAAAGTTTTTCGAGTTAAAACACGAAGGAGAAGAAATTTCACTGTTTGTTTCGAAGGTGGAAAACCTTGTTGCCCAAATTAATCGAGCACGAGGGGATATACCAGAAACAATGATTATAACGAAAATCGCTAGTTCATTGTTACAAAAATATAGACACTTTGTGTCAGCTTAGGACTCGGTGCCTGTTGAAAATAAAACCTTAACAGAACTAACTGCAAGGCTTCTAATTGAAGAGCAAAGGGCAAAAACAAGTGGCGTTCACGTCAAAGCAAAGGAAGCAAAGGATCGTCAAATCGGAAATGTTAAGTGTAACAAATATGGTCATTATAAGAAGGATTGTTTTTTAAATAAGAAAGACTTTAAAACTGAAGTGCGCAAATATTGTAGAAAGACGGGACATTCTTACGAAAAGTATTGGTTTAAGAAAAAGGATGAAGGCGAAAATAACAGGAAAAATGCGTTTACGGTCAAAATGTCAACAAGTGCGTTAACATCGCAGAGCAATATAAACTGTTTGGATTAATTACAGAAAAACTCAACATAATTTATTAAGTGACATAGGGTATGTTTGCGTTTTTATTGATGATATATTAGTTAACGACCAACTAGACAGATTCAGTTCAATAGGTTACAATTAATTTTAAGTAAATTGCAAGACGCCGGTCTAACGTTAAAATTGGATAAATAATCAGTTACTTAGGATTACGCATGACAGTGGAAGAGGTAGTGAGAATGGCCATGAGACTCTTACTCCATAGTCGACACAACAAGGGTCATCTCCAGAAGAGGCCAGTTTCTTCACACCACATGGTATCTTGATAACCACAGAGGAAGCATTACTCAGTGAGCCATTATCATTCACCGAAGAGTCAACACTGGAGACTTCAGAAGCTCCAGACATCAGATAGTGAAGATGTATGTTCTCTATCACCTGTATCATGGGGAGTGTTCTGAAGAGCTCTTTAACCTTATTCCTACTTCTTCCTTCAATGTCCGAGATACCCGTACTGGAAGGGGCAAACACCCGTATCACATTGATGAAACTGGGACACGAACCAAACGGTTCAAAACATCCTTCTTATGCCGCTCAATTAACATGTGGAATGTTCTGCCTTCCAAGTCTTATGCTTTGGGATCCTTTAAGCGGAGCGTGAAAAAGCACCTACTGGGGCCGGCATAGTGATAACGACTGGAAACACTTGGTTTCCGGTCGTCAGCGCTCTTGGACCTCCACTGCAGCTTTACATCAGCCCACTGGAGGTCACATGTCGTACCAAAATAAAAAATCACTTTGACGTGTGAGAAGTACACGTAATCCTAACCCTAAATATACTTTTATTTATTAGATAATATACTTGTTAATTAGGTCATCTAATAAGTTGTGTTAATATTTAATTTTTTTTAGTAACACATTGTTATTTAGGACGGGGGAGGGGATATAATGTATTGAGGGTAGTTCCTCAGTCTGCCGTCAACCAATAAAGGGCTTAGACGCATTCAGTGTTTTTATTAATACCTACGCGCATATCTTACAATTTCCTTTATCCAAATTTGCTTTCATCTATCTGAACAATCGTCCGGGGGCCTCAATCTTGCCAATACTTTCCTTTTCCTTATTAATTGGGGATACAAAACAACTGCCTCTCTGTCAACTGTCTCTGCTGTGGGCCTGACAGGATTTATATTAACATTTTCTCCTGTACCATTTAAAAGAACCCACGGCTCCATAATTTATTTCTAAAATCAGCACTTTATACACATAGCATGCTTTAGTTTTCTTCATCAATCTTCTATCTTCTGCGAAAACTAAGCCCAGCTCGCGAGTATCTAACAGCGGCTTTATGTTATAAAAAATCCACATTTATTTGAATTCATCTTCATATCTTGGTCTCTTCATCGCTACTTCTAATAAGAAAAGAATCAGAAATTATATGACTGAGAAAGGTGTCAAAGCATTATCCATAATACATAAATGTTTTTACCTTTGCTGCTGGTTGACAGAGTCGGTTCTGACATTTAAAATACGGCCTAAAACTAGTACTACAAAAATATACAGTTTATTTATAAACAACTAGCTTTTATCCGCAGCTTCGCATTTAAGTCACTAAGTATCAGAGATCATTCCAATAGAAATGAATCAATATGATAACTATATTTTCTTGCTTGGCTGGGATATCAAATTCAAATAGTTTTATACTGCATATAAATATAAAAATGACAGACGGAAATAAAAATAAATATAGAAAAATTCCAAACAGCTGAAACTATAGTCAATTGGAAACTATAGTAAAAAATATTTAAAAAAAAAAGTATCCTATGTTACTTCTAGTACCTCCAAAAATATGTGTACAAAATTTCATGATGATCGGTTAAGTAGTTGTTGCGTGAAAACGTAACAAATAAACTCACATTCACATTTATATTAGTAAAGGGATTTAAACGAAAATAATATAAACAAAGGGATAAATAAGGCCAATATTAAGCTCTGCTGTATAAATTTATAGTATATACGCCTATTACAAAATTACTGTTTAAAAAAACAATTTAAATAAAAAAGTCGGGTTGTATAGATTCGCTGCCTTGGCCTTAAAATGGAATTTAAAAAAAGCAATGTCCTCAGCCGTTGTCAGGTTTTGTTTTATAAATTAAATGAAATGGTGACGAAAAAATAGTTTATACCGAAATAATCGTATACGTAACCTTGAAATGGTATGTGAATGTTTTTTTTTTGATTTTCGATGCTTCAGCCGTGACTTCATTCGGTATAAAATGACGTGTTTTGAAAGTATATTTAGTCCTAAAATCCGCTGCCTACAGACTAGGGATGTTGCGAATATTCGCATCCGCATCGATTTAGACGTCCGCATCCGCGGATGTGACAAAATTTGCATCCGGAACATCCCTACTTCAGACTAACTCTCAACCCGCAAAATATTTTAACAGTACTTCCATATAAAATGTATAATTATATGGATTTTTCTTCGAGGATGACTTACATCATGATACACTTCACGTAACCATAATACTAATAGTCCATAAAACACTAAATCACACCTAAAAACCGATATTTTACGATATTATATAGCTTCTACGAACCTCCACAAAATTAAAATGTTATACAAGTTCGTACACTCCTACGTGTTTGTTTTCGTTCATCCATCTCGCTCTAACACAGCACGCGGCAATAGCCTATCTCTTTCCATTGCCGATCTTTTTAAACTATATCTATGGTACATATTATATAAATATAATCTATAAATTAATATTCAGTTTGTGCTATTTATATTTTCATAAAATACAATGTAAAAAAGAAACAGTCAATTTTTTAAACTATTACAATGTAGTCTAAACAAATGTCAAAAATGATTATGCAATTTTTGACATTTGCTTAAGGCTCGATTTTGGGAGCACGACTATAACCAACCATGTAAATAACACTCAGTTGCTATTTTATAAATTTTTCAAAAACCATGTAGTTGTTTACAATTTTAACCGAACGTATAAATAGGACTGATGCGCTTTTACAAACTGTGTAAATATACCCTAACTCTAGTAGATATCAGATCCCGTTATTGCTTACACTTGGACGGGTAAATTTACGAAACAGGGAAAATAACGTTTTGGTACTAGTTCAGACTTAATTATATCATGTCATACAGCTAAAGGGCTCAAGTATAACAGCTGGTACTTGATCTAAATTAACCACACACACCAATAAGGCCCATAATTATAAACAAAACTCAAGCATTATTTGTTGAGTATTACCACTCAAACTTCATCACTTGTTGCTTGAGAGCGTTTTATAAACAGGGCCTCAAATACTCATCTCAACTATCGGCTGAGAGTGTCTTCGGAACTACTTGATATTCTTCTTCCGTTCATAACTCCATGATCAGTTCCATTCACGAGTTTGTTCGTATGTTTCTTGTAAATAATATCCCAGATGTGATGTACAATTAAATCAATAGCCACTGCAACAAGAAAATCGACTTTGGCTCGAACGACACAAGGACTCAACTAGCAGCTACATTAAAGACATAGCCGCTGCAAAAGGGTGTTGTGATTGTTTAAATAAAGAACTATTTCGAATTTTAAATTTAGAACCTCATTGCAGTGGCTATGGCATACTTACCGGCCGGAGTCACGGCTTACAATTCTCAACGCGAAATTACACGTAAAAAGGAAACGCGAGGTGCACATTTTAAACATGTGATATTTAATTGTATTAAAAAAAAAATAAGTAGATATATATAGCAAAACTTACCAGTATTATCAGCACCGCGGGGAATAATCACGTCCGCGAATTTCTTAGTCTGTAATGAAATTAACTTCTATGAATTTTTTTATTTAAAAAAATAATTACCCTAATTCTGTCAAGTCAACAGAACGTAACACTAGTCTTAGAATCATTAGTGTGAAATCATAGTCGATAATGGGCGACGAAATCACAACACCTTAGACCAGTGTTTCCCAACCTTTTTTGTGCCATGCCCCACCTTAGTCTTTCTAAAATTCTTATGCCCCCCTTATGTAACCAAACACCCAGTTGATATTTTAGTCTCAAGCGAAATTATACCTAATAATTATTTACCGCAATTATTTAAAAATATGCTTTTTTCGTTAAATTTGGCACCGAAATCTAGTGTTGCATTTAAATGGCCCGAAGCGAAACTTTGGGAAACACTGCCTTAGGCAATAACAGTAAAGTATAATAGCAATAACCAATTTAAGACTAAAATAAACAAACTCAATGAATGTCACCTTTAACTGAACATAAATCTCTTTTATTAAATTTTAATATTCAAATTCTTAGTAAAAATATTATTTAAAATTACCGGTAAACAGAACTCCTCAAAAGCAGGCTTAACAAAGTTCATATATTGATTGAGAACTTGCTCCAAATCGCGTCCGCGCTCCATGATGTCACGGGGTACTGAAAATTATGAAGTATGAAGTTAAAATTTTGCCCCAAACAGGAGGTACCCAACCTTTTATAACCCACTCTTACTTTACAACATAAATATTATTTTAACACAGTTATGTTATGTCAACAGGACGTAATATAGATTTAAGGTCATTAGTTTAAAACAAACATTAAGGGATGCCTAACAATAAAATATAATGATTAACGAAACATAAGAACAATGACAATAAACAGCTAAATTTAATAGTGTTCGCCTTGTAATCTATCTAAATATATATAACTCAAAGGTGACTGACTGACATAGTGATCTATCAACGCATAGCCCAAACCACTGGACGGATCGGGCTGAAATTTGGCATGCAGGTAGATGTTATGACATAGGCATCCGCTAAGAAAGGATTTTGATCAATTCTACCCCCAAGGGGATAAAATAGGGGATGAAAGTTTGTATAAATCTTATTAGATTTTCGACTGATTGAACTGAAATTAAAGATTGGAGTTACTATGATGAAGACGTTTTTACACACGCTAAACAAAAATAAAGCTGCAAAAACTATACCTAATTAATAATAATACTTCTTAACGGGAGCGAAGCCGCGGGCAACAGCTAGTTTTAGTATATAAGCAAAGTCATGTTATTATACTCAATTTAAATCTATAAATATATCAACTGAAGTGCTGAAAATGAAATTGGTGAATGCGTACATTACGTAGATTATTTTATTTTCATTCTAGGGCTGCAATCGCCTTAATTGGAGGCTAGAACGCTTAAAAGAAAGCTATATATAGCACCTTATTTTAACAATATATTGAACATAAAATAAAGCTTACGATCATTTTGAACTGTTCTAATATTTTGTAGCTTAGTTTCACATGAGGGTAGTTTTATTTATCAGCACATACTAACCTCGTCTTGCGAGTCTGGTATCCGAGTCAGTGTCAACAAATAATTTCATGTGGAAGAGTTCCCTCACTTCTGGGAAGTAAAACACCAGTATACCCTCAATAAGAACAACATCTGCTGGATATATTGTGTGCGTACGATTTGTGCTGGAAGGCAAGAGACAATTTAGAATTAAACATTTTAGAGCTGTAATCCTCGACACAGACTGGGGCAGTGGCTGGCAAAGTGCGGCTCTGGCTCAAATATCCACGTAGCAAGCACATTGTTCGCATTAATAAATATTTATTAAGTATGAAATTTAGTTTTATTTAGTGTAATAAAAGTTTACTAAACAAGCAGATTTGGCTTTTTGGCTAATAAGTTTGCCAACCACTGGACTAGGGTAACGCTTTAGTTGAGGACCCCAGGATTTACATAACGTGAAAATGTATGACGGCCGTCTACTAATATAGAGCTAACTCTAACTCTAACCTAACCTTTTCGTTATTCATACAGTTTTGGGGTCCTCAACTAAAGCCAGAACTAAAGCCAGCAGACTTTTATGATTGCTATACTGTGTATCAGGAATGGATATATAATTTATTTTATTAAATTCAGCAAGTCACGAATGTCAAGAAAAGTTCAAAGCAAAACCTACATAACTAAAAAACCTATTCACTTATGTTGGGTCAATTTTTCAATTAACCAAGTTTCATCACAAGCTAAAAATTGAATCATTAACTGAATTAAAATACAAATGAATAAAATAAAAATTATTTAAGACCGGTGTTACAAAGTTTTGCAGCCTTTGTGTCACCACAACCATATCAGCAAAATTTTCTAAACATCTGAGACTTATTCAAAATAAACACAGACAGTAAATTTATTTAACACGTTAAAGACCGCTTGCCCACTGATGGGTCACTCCGCAACAACATCACCGTGTTTACTTGTACACTGGTGGGCATGATTTAATACATACAATACAAAAAAATAATACACGTAAAAAAATGCCGGTCCACATGTGAAAAATACGATTTTGCAATGCGGTCTTCAACGTGTTAAACTACAGTCATTTTAGATTTTGAAACCATTAAGGGATGTAAAGCTTTTGAAATGAAATAAAATGAAAAACTTAACATCAAAAATTACAAAAATCTTTGTTCCGAGTTCTTATATTCCATATATTGATTCTAAAAACTTTAAATTCAATTAGGTCAGCGGTTCTCAAACTTTTATGGCGAAGGAAAAAGCCTTAATATAATTATAAAAAACTGGTTTATATGTATTTATGAATAATCATATTGCAATGTAATATTACGTAATATTTAGTTGGAATATTTAGATGTAGGTATTTTTTGCAGTACTTTAGCCCTAGGGTTCCATGGAACACACTTTGAGAATGGCTGCATTATGTATTACTGTGTATTAAATAAGATAAACACGTAACTTACCTGATAGAGTTAGCAATGTAATCATAAGCAGGAATTTCGACTTTCTTGCCAGCTAGTATATCAGTGAGTGTTGCTAGCAATTTCTTGTCATCAAATGCATCAGGATGGTCGAAGTTGAACTGTCCCCGCTCAGCTCTGAGTCTCTCAGATGTCGTGAGAGCTCTGTAGAAGGAGTCCTGGCTGATGCAAACAACACGTCGTTCCGTCTGCTCTTTATGCTGTTGTCCGAGTTTTTCCATAATTCTTTGACATACTGTTGACTGTATCAAATGTGCGTATATCAAGGTCAACTCATAGAAAATATAGGAACAGTTACGGAAAATTTTGATTTTAATAAATTTTAAAATATGAGTTTTATATTAGTAATTCGGATAATTACTTGAATTTTTAAGCCAAACAAATGGTATTATATTGGTAATAAATGGATGGAAAGGATGTTAATAAGGTTGCCTAATAAATACTAATAAATTCTAAGACGAGTATGTTTAAATTGCGTCGTTTGTGTTATAAAACTTACGAACTGCATATAATTTTAAGGTTATATTTATAATTTAAATTTAGTGTATATAAAATAAGAGTCTTAACAATAAATAAAGCAATTATAATTTATAATGAACAGTGGGAGATAAATCGTCAAGGCATAGTAGTAAAAAAATCTAATCGAATACATTTGATTGTTGTATACATACCTTTCCACTCGCCGTACCGCCTGCTACACCAATCAGAAATGGTGTTTTGCTCTCCATTCCGTTTGTTTTCACATATTCAATAGCATTGTCTGCCATTTTTATTATAAAATATCGTATTATCGAACAAACTTAACAGCACATTGGATTTCGCAAAATTTACACTGACACTAATGACAGTTGCAATAACAGTGCAAAAATATTTATTTGGATATTAATTGAATTAATAAGACATATTACTTATTGAATATTACGTATTTATTTAATACAAATGAATGTATTTATTGTTTAGAACATAACAATGTAACATTCATAAAATGGCACACTACATTGAGAATTTGACATCTCATATAATTATTAACAACTCACAAATAAATTGGAACAACGTTCCTTATATATTTAAAACATAATATATAAAACAAAATAAACGATACAAAAATATATATTTAAAAAAAGCTAAAGAATTATTAGCTTATAACGTTTACATTTTTTCTTATATTTGCGTTTGGAATCCATTTAAAACGATGATCATTACAACTTCATGTTTCTTAATTTCTTATCGGCCTGTCTTAAAGATGCCGCCATATCGAGCTGCTTAACTCTGAGTCTAGCCCAGATAGTGTAGTCTTGTAGACCGATGATTTGGGCAGCTAACAAGGCAGCGCTGTCTGGATAGATGACGGTACCGCAGCCTAAACCAGATGGCACCGAGAGGGATGACCAGATATCCTAAAGAAGAATAGATTATATTTATTTACATATTGCCCCAAGAGTTTATATTTTATAAGCACTATAGAAGACTTAATTACCTGCACCATTTTTTCTGATGGTGGTGGGCAATTGATAACTGGATAAGATGTATTGCCAGACAATACAGGTCCCAGTCCATTAGACCTTCCAGCGACGGCAATAAAGACCAAAGCTCCATGAGTATCCTCATATTGCTGCATTATACGCAGGGTCTCCTCGGTAGCCTTGTGGGCTGAAGTCACACGCAGGTCTACTTCTAAACCTAACTCTTTAGCAGCTAGAAATAATTTAAAATTTAATAATAAATCTCCAATATCAAATATATAGCGTTTTGTATATTAAATTAACCTTTAGCGATCTTCTGACAATGTTCCTGGTCGGCTGGGGAACCCATGAAGATCACAACCTTATGGTGAATGGTCGGTTTAAGGTGATCAAGTTGCTCTTTGATCCAGTTGAAATTGCTTTTCACTGTCTCTAAGTCCGCTGACGTCACTGTCGTTAAGTTTCTGTACACCTAAACCCAGAATTAATGTATATATTAAATTAATTATAAAATACATATACAAAATGTCACCACATTTAAGTGCAACTGAAGTGACCTCACGTTTCAGATTCAGTGTAGAGGCAGTCAGGTATAATGAAAACAAAATGTCCTCACTATATAAAAAAGGGCACTATCATAATACCTGTTTATCAACCATAAGACGTTTGTCACCAGAAGGCCACAATCTCCAGGAGTCAGAGTCGATGACATCAGCCAAAACAATGGTTCCTATAAAGATTAAATTAGTTGGTGTAAAATGTTTAATCACTCGTTGTTTTGTAAATAATTAATTACCTTGCTCGTCAACACCGAATTCGATCTTCATGTCGATGAGAGCGCAATCCCTGAGAGCCCAGGCTTTCTCCAAAACCTCAAACACGAGGATAGTGCAACGACGCATGTAGTCAACCTCGTCCCAACCTGGAAAATAAATTGTTACTTTATTTTCTTCTTATTTTATTCTTCTTCTTCTTTTTTAATGGCCTCAGATGTCTAACGAAGACAATTCTGCTAGTGTCGAATATTTGGGCAAAACCCAATAAGAGATTACATAATTTTAATTCACACGTAAACGTTGGTGTCAAAAAAAACCTTATTTTATTAAATATCTAGTTTAGACAATTCCTACAATGTATTCTGCGTGCATTCGAACAAGAAATTATAAAAGTACCCTCATATTTAAAAAAAAACACTAAGCTTAATTTCAAATTTGTGACTCGTTTTTAAATGGAAATCAATTTATACAGCATATTTTTAGTCGATCGATTCTAATATCCAAGTTTAAAAAAAGGAAACCTTACCAATAACAAGTCCGTTATATTTAAATTTAGCAGCGACGATTTGTTCTTCTGACCATTGCGGGTCATGGTTAGCGTCATCCTTAAAGAAGGTTTCCTGCTTGGGTGGCGTGAAGCGATAGCCCTCGGGAACACCAGGGTTTCTCTTTAGGAAGGATCCGGTAGCCAAGCGTCTTGTGACCCATTCAATTGGTATCATTTCGCATTTCTTTGACACAAATGCGGTGGGTGACGCGCTTTTCACATATGCTGTATTGATTCCTATAAAGATAATAAGGAGATTAGTGGAATTAAAAGAAGATGTACGCGAAGACAATTCCTATTATAGACAAATAAATTTGCATCCACTATGCCGGACTAATAAACGACAGACATATGCTTGAAAATGTTAATGTTAAAAATTAATGTAATGACGAATCATTGTTCGTACGGCGATTTTCAAATGGATACAGTTTTTTAAGACATATAAGCGATAGAAAGAGAAACGATCGCTGTATCCCTTTCACACATGCCTCAACTTCGACACTATAAGAATATAGTTATCCCTTTCTAATGATAGTTTCTTTCAGTCCAAAGTTCAATCTGTATCCATTTGAAGATTGTCGCCTGTACATCTCAGCTTCTTTCACTATTAAACTAAAATCAATATAGCAAAAATATTACTTCGAAATGTTTTACAATTTTAGGTTTTGCTACCTGTCGTACTTTCACTTACATAATATCAGATGAAAACATTTTAAGGAAATTAAACTGGAAGGAACTTGAGAATTTGAGTATTGTTGGCAATAATCAAAATAAAGCCTCAAAAGTATTTTAAATCACTTATCTTTTATATATTTTAATGTTTGAGGTTATTTAAAAAACATACGAAATTGAATCATTTTTTTTTATTAACTATTTTGTTTTATTTTATCAGTAGATGATAATTATTTTTTTTACAAAAATGATTGTTTTTTTTTTGTATTTTGCGTTGTCTAGGGCCTGTATGTTAGCTTCGAGATAACTTTAGCTTATGCAAGAAACACGACCTTTAATAAATATGTTATTTATTTGAGGTTATCGTAATTTTTATCGAATGTCATCCGCTCGTGTGAATAAACATCATTGTATTTCAAGAATGACATATATTACGTCACGTTTTCTTCCTTTAATATTTTTAATTATAATAAATAAAAAATGTACGTGATTTTATAGTCAATTGTTTTTAACTTACTATCGCATTTATTTTGATTATTGTAAGTGATAATATTTAAAACTGTTTTGTCTTTTTTAAATTTAGTTAAATAAGTCAAATTTTCTAGTTCGTTTTTTTAAATATCATTGTTACAATTTCAAACTCAATTTGGTTTCTTGGTTCCTCGGTTCTTGATCCAGTTTAAGTAAATTTTTGATCTTTGAAAGCTTTCCATAGAAACCATAGAAAACTGTATTATTTAAGGAATTAGAGTAAATTTTATAATCAATTCTGATTATCCTTAGCTTATTTAACACAAAAAACCCTCTGTAGTTGAGTAAAAGTAAATTAAATAAATAGTTGTAAAAATTCATACCAACGGATTTTAAAATGTCAAAAACTTTGGCATTGGTCTGATTTGAGATTTCCGCTTTACCGGCGAGATCGTGCGCCTTCACGCCGTCTCCAGCAGTGATCCTGTCTTTGTTCAGAAGGAGGCAGTGTCCTGGTAATCCTGGCAGATCGAAGACTTGCTTTGTCTTCCCTTCGATGAGGAGCTTTCCGAGCTTGTAGCCTCCGACTGTAATTGTGAAACATAATTGGATTTTTAGATTAAAATTAACTGAAATATCTAGGGTAGATATTTTTATAGAGTAATGAACTTTTTTTTTACATCAAAACATTATTTTTTTAAAAAGCAAGCACGCAGTAGATGAATAATCTATCTACCTGCCAGTTCGAATTGTTGATCCCATCCAAGGTCATTGTTACATTCAAGGAGCAAACATTGGGAGCAATAAAAAAAATAAAACTATAACCCGACAAAATTGAAAAGTGATATTATACTTAACCTTCAAAACAAAACAATTGCAATAAAAATGTGTATGATTATACAAACAGTTTGATAATAATATAACGTATAAAGTGTACCTTCTTTTGGGTTAGCCATTTTTTTCTGCGTAATCCGAAATGGATTTAACGGGTGTACTAGCCGGCGTGAATCGCGCGATGAGAAACAACCAGAGTGAGGCCCTTTTATAGAGTAAAGCTGTCCGTCCACGTGCGCGGGAGCAGCGGCCGGTATGCTTGTTAATTGATAACAAAAATTGTAGTTTAAACTTGCAATTTTGATACTTGATAATTTTAATATGATTCGTTTGTATTATTATATAATCGTGTGATATTGATATGTTCATTGAATGTTAAATTGAAAAAATGTCTTGATTACAATTAACTTGTAATCAAGACATTTTTTCTTTTAGAACACTTAAGCTAGAACACGGCGATTTTCAAATGGACACAGTTTTTGTAGGTATATAAGCGATAGAAAGAAACGATCGTGGTATCGTGAATGGCAAAAGAAATATCTGCATCCCCTTCACACATGCCTCAACTTCGACACGATGAGATTATAGTTATCTCTTTCTAACGATTGTTTCTTCCAGTCCAAAGTCCAATTTGTATCCATTTGAAGATTGTCGACTGTGCTACAAGACGGGTTTTCTGAATTCGATTGACATTGATGAAATACGTCTTCCCGTGGTAAGTGTTATAATAAAATTGTGAGTATTGTAATACCGATGTTTTTTAGAAATAAAAAGTAATAGATTAAGAAACCGAACACAATAAAAATATTTATGGGAATAAAAAAATCATTTGTTTTTTTATTTAATACAATGTTTAACTAAATACCGTTTCAATTTATTTTTGAATTGTTTGCAATTATACAACCGATCAAATTGTGAATAAATTCTAAGTATCAAGATCGTTCATAACGAACCTGGTAAACATATATCCGTCTCGCTCGTCACATAAGCTATCTCACTCGCACGTCAACTTAAAATATCAACCATTCATTTGTTTGTTGCTTCATTTACTCTCGCGTTGTGTACTGATGTACTAGTTTTTGTTGTAATATAAAAAAATAGTAAGTGTTCGAAATTGTACTAAAATATTTGGGTGAGCTTTTTAAAACAATTTCATTCTTTATTAATTTAACTTAAAATGTCTGTCAGCTGTTTCTTTTTTAAGTAGCGCAAGCGTCTTATAATCCGACCAAATTGCATGTTAAATATATTTTTGTTTAGATGATTCTTTTTTTTAAACTATGATGCACTTTGAGTGTTACGGAATTCTTTATTTATTTTAATATTTGACATTTAATGCTTTAATTATTTATTTATCAATATACTAGTATCTCGTGAAAGACCTGGGATTGGATTTTTTTTAAAAACATTACCTTAAAATTAACGTTAATAAATTCGTTTTTATCCTTAAATCAGATCTAATGATATTAGGTTTTTTTGACATTATTTAAAAATATTTTTTAGAATTTTACTATAATTAATTATGACAAAATAATATGTAATGTGATTTTAAACTAGAACGTAAACAGAATTAAAACTAGACCCAATACAAATAGGATGTATTAGGTAATATATTACTATAAATAATATTTAAAAAAAATATTGTACCGGGATTCGAACTTCACACTTCATTTGTTTAAACTATTCTCGATTATTCAACATTCAGTTATTTAATTAACTATAGAAATGTTATAATAAATTAATTTATTTGAACACAACAGGAACGATATTTTAGCGACTTAATTTATATATATTTTATTTGAAACAAGATAATAAATAGGACTAACGCGATGTAATCTGTCATATATATAAATTAATTTATGGCTGAAAATTGGTGAGGAGGTAGCTTAGAACCAGGAAACGGAGATAGGATACTTTTTATCCCGTTCGACTGCGTTCCCGTGTGACATGACATAATACGTCAAAGAGAATAAAAATTGTTACATAATTAAAATACAATTGTCACTTATGTCATTGTGGTTGAAAATAAATAGCTTTTCATGTTAAAACTGCATTTATATTTTATTCATAATGCAAATAACGATGTCGATCGGCAAGTTCAACTTCGATGTTTTCAATCCCTACAATGAAGATGGGGATTATTGTATTGAACAATTATTATGGCAAGAAAACGTACGTACTCTCGGAAAAAGTGTGTTTTGTAAAAAGACATCGTGAAGAAAGTGAAACAATCTATCAGTTTTCTTTACAACTACACCCTTGGAGACTATCACGATAATTTAGAGGAATGTCCAGTCAGAGGCAAACGCTGTAGGTTATGCGGGAAGAACAACCACTTCTCAAAAGTGTGCATTAGTAGCGGCAAAGCAATGCATAAATAGTTTCGAACGAGACGCCTAGCACGACACAACACGTCTAGCGAATCTAGCGACAATGAAAGCAACCAAACGTATCCAGTGAATAAAAAAGATTCGCCAACTAAGGTAATGATACCAACTAAATGAAATGTTGTTTGGAAGATAAATGCGCACTACGTTTGATCTTCTTAAGTCAAGTGTTAAGGAAGATCTTGAAAGAGCTGGGTTATTCCAGGAACTCAAGCCATCAGTTAAAGAAACTATTCCGCAAGAATATTCGATTGGAGACATGGAGACATGGTCTGGGTTAACAAATCTATAGGAAAAGGCTCTGAACCAGGGAATACATCAAAACGCACCGGGCCTTACTCCTATCAAGTTGAAATGAATAATGGAGTAATCAAACGGAAACACTCTGATCAACTTAGGCGAAGGGAAACTAACGATGAGAACAACGATGATAAGGATGTCATTCGTAACGATAACAGTTTGGAAACGAAAAACGATACTGTGAGTAACAACAAGAAGCCGAAGAATTATTCCTATTATAGTCGTGGATCAAAACGAGGTAGGGGTGACGTCAATGATCATGTTTTACCGGACACGATGACTTATCAACCTGGTGCATCAACTCAAATCACACAACAAAGTTTATCAGATGGACACGGAGACAAATCACCTGGGTCTCCTAACGCTCAACAGTAGAATCTTGAACAGCGGGAGCCTCAACCCTCAACGTCTGCAGCATTAAACGAGGCACCACGTCGTTCCACACAACGACGTAAACCTCCTGCGCGTTTCGGATATTGAGCTTTCAGGAGGAGTAATGTTACATAATTAATATTCTAGGCTTAAAATACTATTGCCAATTATGTCATTGTGATTGAAAATAAACAGCTTTTCATGTTAAAACTGCATGTATATTTTATTCATAATGCAACAAAAGTCATTATAAAACGTGATATACCAAAAACGTATCTGAGATGGAATAACAAAACGGAAATGACAACTAAACAAATACAAATCACAAGGCCAATCTTTGAAAATTTGTGGTCTGAATCTGGAAAATCTATGTGTTTCTCATGGTCAATTATATGTGGCATGTTCACGGGTCGGAAGACCATCTCCGTTGTTTGTTCTTGCGCCTGATAATAAAACAAAAAATGTCGTGTATCCCAAGGTGGTTAACTAAAGAGTGCAACCTATGCAACAAAATACATGAATAATAAAGAATCATTAAAATACTTGATTTTTTTATTTGTTTTTCCTAATAAAAAACTGAACTTAATAAAATCCAAAATCTGTTTATTTATTGCTTCTAAGGCGGAACAAAGTTCGCCGGGTCAGCTAGTATATATATATATTTTTAAATAAAAAACCTGCCTTTAACTTGATATATCACGGGTCCTACTAACATAATCGGAACTAACTAATTGGAAATTTTAGTTTTTCTGTTGAAATTTTCATCTCATGAATACAAATTGTATTTTTCAACGGTTTCTAAGATACTCGAAAACAAACTAAGCACAATAACAAATTTAACTAGCCCGTAAAATTGCGATTTCGTATATTCTACCATGTTAGTATGATCTAGCGATATATAGTTTTAAAGGCAATGTTTTTGAGGCATGTATGACTTGTTGTGGGCGAATTTGATTCTTATAATGAATTCCAGGAACATACCTACAGATATAATAAAGTTTAAGACATCGTAGTGATTCTGGTCAATAACTTATTTCATAAGTACTTAACACGTATGAGTGTATATGTATTTTTAACCTTTAACCGAGGCAGTACGGTCTCTCAGCTTCGAGCAGCGGTCTCGTAGTTTGTAATTTTCGTGTTTATTTGAAACAACACGTGTCTTAAAATGTTGAATTGCTTAAAATATATAATATATAGTTTAGTAATTAAATCAGATTATTACAGAAACATAAATTTCGTAACTAATTTGACCTTTAAATATAGCGGTCTGTGAGACCACACGTCCATGGGAGTGTGGCAAAAAAGTACACCCACGGTTAAAGGTTAACTGTCATTTTTATTTGAAACTCGGTATAATATTTCATTATTTAAGTAGTTGAGATATTTTCGTAGGTTTAATCGTGTGCTTTTTAAAACGAACTTTTATTCGTTGCAATAAAACATCTCGCATTTCATTTGTTTTTTTTTTAAATACCTCGAACTAATTTACTACTAATTTAAGCTTAGCTTATGAGCTACAGAAGTTGTGAGGTAATTATCTTATATGGGAGCAATCTGGACTGGAAAAGAGCGGAATATGTCTTGTGAGAAAGTGCTAAGAGAGATTATTACTTCAAGTATAAAATTGTACAACTTGGTCAATTCCCGCGAATGGAGTTATGGTTGTGGTTGGTGCGAAAGAGGCATTGGTAAAATATAGCAGCCACTTTTTAAAAAAACATATTTACAATGTGACATTTGTTTTCACTGAGAATTTCAGTGGCGGCGCTAGGTTTCGCGCTTATTGGGACATCGCAAATAAGTTCTAATTTTTTTAAATGGTGAAAGTGTAACTAAAAGGCGAAAAATTTGTTTATTTTAATTTGTGTTATTGTTTTGCTCGCAAAGCTAAAGTCATTGACGTCTAAATCTGCTCTAGTGCCTCTTCGCCAAAAAGGTTGTCATATAAAAACCAAAGGACATATTTAATTTTAAATTGATTGTTACTTGGAAAGGACGGTATATGCTAGATGCTTCATTGCTAGACAGTTCAACTTAATGAAGTTTATAAGTAACGTGATCATTTGTTTTTTTGCTCTAAACGGGACATTGGTTTATTTACGTCAATTGGTAGGTTTATAGTGAAAAGAAATAGTATTTATTATAAATTAAAAAAGTAATTTTACAAATACTCAGTTATTTTTATATTTTTAGAGGAACAAATTTGTTATGATACAGCTGATGATGATTTTAAGTAAGAATAAAATTCTTGGCTTTTATTTATAATTTATCTTAGATTATTCCATTCGGTTACTTTTTGCAACGTGTTGTGGTTAACACTAGATTTACCAGCTTAAATATACCTATTTCTACCAAAACCAAAAAAGTATACATTTGTTACAAATATATATAAAATTATATAAAATTCATAAAACTAATTCTTCTGTTATAAATTAAAGAGGATTAGTAAAATTAAAGAAAATGTTACACGCAGTAGGAACTTTAATTTGATATTGCAAGACCAGTCATTTTGGCTGGTCTGGTAAATCTAGTGTTAAAGACGTTGGAAAACGGGACAATTTTGCGTCCCGAAGCTTTTTTCGGGGACACCGGGACGGAGAACAGGAAAAAGGGACGGTCCTGTTTAAAACGGAACGTGTGGCCACGTTAGTTATGTCATTTTGGCATTTGGTGTAAGTATTTAACCTTGACCGCTGTTTCCTATATTTAAAATTCGAATATTTATCTGTATTTATATAAATAGTTACTAAAAAAAAATACATTAAAAGCTATCAATAATTAAATAATATGTTATGTTAAATTTATCGACGTTACAATGGAATTCTACTTCTGAAGATAACTGATGACCCCCTGCAAGCTCATGACGACAGCTAAAATATTATTGCATCTTATTAATATTATTATTATATTATCGCTTTTATATTATTAAACGGAATAGTTTGCGACGTAGTACGTTTTTTTTTATAGAAATTTTGTATTTTAAAACACTCTGAAATCTAATTTTAATTAATAAGATGATTAATTACGTTACTTCTAAGTTTGTATAGCGAAGAAAAACGTTCTTAAATATTTTTTTTAATACGTATGATCATTCTCCTGATTGATACCCAGAGCACAGGGTACATGGACGTAGCCATGGTGGGGCAGAGTAAGGCACTTGCCCCACCCTGGCTCTAACCTGTAATCTAAAAAAAACTTAATTATCTACGTACTAACTACAATACTTATTATTACTATTTTAACTGAGCCCATGGCTGGCAACACCCATGACGGGGTATATTACAGTAATGCCCCGCTTTACGCGAGGGATACGTTCCGGAAAAAATCGCGTTAACTGAAATTCCCGCGACCATAGAGAAGTTGATGACTACATTATGTTTATACACACTCTTTCTCGTAATGCGGGGCAATTGAGCGCGAAATTTGAATAGTGAAACCGCGCATAACGGGGTCGCGTAAAGCGGGGTATTGCTGTAGTTTGAAATCAGATAATTGTATATTTATTAATGTAATTTTTTAGTGTCTCTTAACCTATGACAGGTCATAAAATTAGGTCGGTATTACATAAACAACGCGTCGACGTATTATCGTTTTATTTATTATCACGTCAAAATATGAAAATTAATTTGTTACAATTAATTAAAAATATAGTATTTTCCTTTTTACTGTTTAAAATTATTTATAATACAATGTAACCTTGATATAACGATACTGAAGGGAATCAGAAAATAATTCGTTATATCAAGTAATTTGTTACAATGAGGTTCGTTATACAGAGGTTAGGTTGGTCTACGATTCGTTTTAACAAGGTTAAAAAAAATATTAATGTCAGCTTTACGTAGGTGCTAATCTGTTTTCCCTATTATAGCGAACGATTTCGTTAAATAGAGGTAAATAATACTTTCTTTTTATATTTTGCAAAGATTGAAAATTCGTTATAAAAAGGTTTTTAATAAATGTATTCGTAATGTAAAGGTATATTTTGCATTAGCTCTTACGGGCAGTTCTAGGGGATTTCGAAAAAATTCGTTTAATTGAGGAAATCGTTATATTGAGGGTCGTTACATCAAGTTGATTTTATGGAGGTCTATAAAATTCTTACTATTGACAAAATCAGTTTCAGACAAAAAAACATCTTTAGGTCACTTTACAGGTTTTCCATAAAGCGACGGTACTGCCTTACCCTTTCTAATGTTATTGAGTTATACTAAATTACATTGTTAAAACACATATTTAAAGATTTGTTTACGAATTAATTATTTTTATGCAACGAAAAGGTTAATAACATTATAAAAAGTAAATAGGCAAAATCAATTTACGTCAAAAACTATCTTCATTTTATTATTTGTTTATGTTCCACGATTGTGCGTCCCAAATAAATAATTTAATAATAATAATAATAAATGATTAAACTTATTTTTCTTATTCCATAAATAGAGGTCAACATAATATTGTTTGTTTTTGTGATAGAAATATATTATATTATGGTAAATGTTTTGCGGTTTTATGCTCATTGCGAGAGTGTTCTGAGAACCTGAACGGACTACAATCGTTAGGTGGGTTAAGTAATAAATAATATTAACTTATTTTTATTTATTTATTTATTTACTTTTAGTGATTGGGCTCCTTTTACTCGTCAGTACAAATACAAATATAAATGAAATAAATTTATTAATTTAATAATTATCAATTTGATTTAGCTGCTGTATACTGGCATTGTCCACTTACATACTAATGTCATAATAATATATAATAAATCTACTATGATGTAGATTGTAGAAGAATAGCTGCTGTATAGGGGCATTGTCATCCTATTGTATACCTAAGGGTAAACGTAAAATGACACAGATTATGTCCAAGCTTTTTTATCATAATAAATAAAACGTTTATTTGAAATTCATTTTGTACAATTTGTTGAATTGATATCAAAACCAGTGTTGGTTTGTCTTGGCGCTGCACATTCGTTTTATATTTCTTAACATTTTTTAATTCCATTATAATAGTCGAGATCCTAGTTAATAAAAAAAAGTTCTTTTTGTATACAATTATTCCAGGACCACACAAATATGCAATATGCATAGAACCCGTGACTTCTACATAACAAATTAGTGTCGCTATTGCTCCACAGAGGGCGTAAAGTAAATAAACATTTATCATTGTGTGTAAACATGGAAGCTTTCCCAAGTTATCTTGTTTACTTCCTAGAAATTAATAACAACGGAAACTCTTTATCATTACGACTCTACCTTTTAGCGATTGACTGGAAAAATACTAGTAAATATATATTATAGAAAAGATAAATAAATCGGTACAATTACCTACTCCAATCAGAGCCTATTGATTCATTTTTAATTTAAGTCAGACAACGTAAAACATATATACCAGGGGTCGCCAACCTGCGGCTCTTTGAAGGATTATTTGTGACTCTGGATAAATGTTCCCTTTTCATTTTTGTGCTATTATATTTAAAAAATATATTATCGTTCCGTATGTGTTTCAAAATGTCTTTTAAATTACTGACTACAAATATGAAAGACTAAGTGCAACGTTTTTTTTGCATACGTTTTAAATACGTATTTAATTGCGGCTTATATCCACATCCCTAGCGCCGCCGGTGAACGAATGAAACGAGTAGCAGTTGCATCGCCGCGCCGTGTGCACGTGTGTTCCGCGCAAACCAGTGCACCAATTTTTCACTCCGTGCAAGTGTTACATCGCAGGAGACGCGATTTAATATTCAAAGACATTTAACAAGTGCCGTGGTTCAAGTGAAGTCGACTTCAACACGTGAGGCGTCATCCGTCCAGGTTAGTCCTTTCACATTCCCGTTACTCTGTTTCTGGCGTCTATCCTTGCGAGATATCAGGGGGTTTTCGTGTTCCCGGACGTGGGTCAATACAAACCAGTTCCCACGATCCCACCAAGGCACAGATTAAGACCAAGTCGATTGAGGGTAAATCACAAAACACAACAGTAATATTTCTAATTATATTAATGTCTAAAATAATAAATAAATTTAAAAAAAATAATTACTAAATTCATACCAGACATATTGGTGGTCAATTATAAGCTGCAAATTAAATGCGAGTCGAATGAGCAGCCGACTGCTACATCGCATTGGTTGTCATTCGTGTGGCGAGTGAATCAGCGCGCGAATTTATGCTGCAAATCAGCCGTTAACTGGACTTCTATTCGATGTAGCTGTAGAATGTAGTAGCTTAACGTAGTAATATATATATATATATTTTAAATTCGGGGCTTTTATCTGTCAATACATATCAACCCTACTAAATCGTGTCTAAATGAATCATCCTGCAGAAATCCCAACACACATCCGATGCCGGTTCAGCCAGAATGGTCTGCGCTAAACCCATATCTAGCCTGCAGATTCTGTGCTTTCTCATCAGTGCCCCCCTCTCCTTCTGACTTCGCAAACACTCCCTTAACACTAGATTTACCAGACAAGTCAAATTAAAATTCCTACTGCGTGTAACATTTTCTTTAATTCATCTAATCTTCTTTAATTTATAACAGAAGAATTAGATTTATGAATTTTATATTATTTTATATATATTTGTAACAAATATATATACTTTTTTGGTTTTGGTAGAAATAGGTAGGTATATTTAAGCTAGTAAATCTAGTGTTAATAAAGTATATGTTATTATTTGTAATTCATTTGTTTCAGGATGAATAGAATGGATGTTTCATCACCTCCTACGGCCTCAAAACAAGGTGACGTTTTGACACAAGAACATCCAGCCATGGATAGGCTACAGGAGCAATCTGAGGTCGCAAGATGTTCCAGTGAATGTCAGTGCGATCAGAAACAAAGTGAAGTTAATATACATAAAGACAAAAGGTTTGGCAGAGGAGCTGTTGAATCAGGTATACAACAATGAAGTAATATTTTTTCAATAGTGTACTTTTTAAATAATAGCAGTTGATATTGAGAGTTTAAAAAATGCTGTACAGTAATGCCCCGCTTTATGCGAGGGATAATTTCCGGAAAAAATTGCGTTAACTGAAATTCCCGCGACCATAGAGAAGTTGATGACTACATTATGTTTATACGCACTCTTTCGCGTAATTTAATAATAAATTTGAATTTCGCGTTATAGTGAAACCGCGCATAACGGGGTCGCGTAAAGCGGGGTATTACTGTATCTTATTTACATAGTTTGAACTACCAAATCACAATTTTACAGGAAAACGATTTAAAGTTTATTTATTTATAAAGCATACCTACAAAATTACATTAGAACTACATATAATAATAAGGACTACTATTATATAAACTAAATAAAATTTTAATTATAGGATAGGACGGCATGCTCAAGGTGATAAAGGGATAGATACTACACTTCTAATAATATTACAAAAATACATAAAAATAAAAAACAAGAACCAAATAGATGTAAGGAAGAGGGGAGAGAAAAAAAAAAGTTGATATAGTGCATAGTTTGTTTGTGTAGATTCTTCGTTGTTGTATTGAGTATCTCAGAAACTATTGAGAAAATGTTTTTTCATGAGTTAGAGAATTATATTTTAAAATTATTTCAATTGTCAAAATGTTAGTTCCAATAAATCAATTCTAAAAACACAGTCAAGTAAAGAAGATTAAAAGTCGGTCTAAAAAATATAAAAAAGAATAATTAAAACTGCATTGACGTAATTGATAAAAATATTTGCTTAGTTAATAATAATAATATTGAATCATTAAATGATAAAAATAAATCACGTTTTTCAAACAAAATTGACGGCCAATTCGTTAGTTCTGTGGGCTTATCACGAATTTAGTCTGGCTTTCGAATCGAGCTGTCACAAGTAAAACGGATCCGTTAGCAATCGGGATCATGAATTTTTACTAACGACTAACGAGCACCAGCAATCTATCAAATGAACGAAAGATCGAGACGTATCTAAAATATTGTAGTTCCAAATCCGCACGCGGTGGCGCTGCTCAAATTTCCATACAAATCGCTTGAAGCGAACTCGGTTCGAAAGCCAGACTAAAATTTGTGATAAGCCCACTGTTTATTATTTGAGACGTATTATCTGTGCTCTTGTGACGAATATTGATCGAACTGCGCGACCTTTGGGCGTTTTATTTCATCAGATAACTTACGTCAATATGTCTCTGACCGATATTGTTTTTTCTCCATTACTAAATAAAATTCATATTGGTGATAAATTATATTTCCATGGCCCCTGTACTAGTAGTTTTTGATAACATAAATTACTACTATATCTACTAGAGCAGGGGTCGGCAGACTTATCAACCAGATGAGCCGAATATCAAGTTTGTAGATTTTCCCATGCCTTCAGAGAGCCGCAACATGAACTTTATTATATACTATGATGAAAGTCTAATTTGCTTCAATGAGTTGTAAGAAGAGCCAGATAATCCTATGGCAAGAGTCGCATATAGATTCGGAATTTATTATCTAACTACTAACTTTTAATAGGATGACTGGATTCATAATGAATTATTTTAAATATTGTTTTATTTTAAAAAATACATAACACTACTGATTACAAGTGTATAGTATAAAAATACAATAATAATAATAATATATATAATACAAAGAGACTGTATTAAAAATAAATTATTTTTGAATATTCAGATATTGATAGACATATTTCTACGATGGAAGTGGTTTCTGTACATATATTGTATTTTTAGGTTTGACTCACGAATGCGGCGTGTTCGGTGCAATCGGCACAGGGGATTGGCCCACACAAGTGGATATCGGACAGGTTATCTGCCTAGGATTAGTGGCATTGCAGCACAGGTAGAGGGGCTTTATTAAAATACTAGCTTTTACCCGCGGCTTCGCTCGCATTTAAGTCATTAAATAAGTATCAGAGATCATTTCAATAGGAGTGAATCAATATTACCAAACCTCAAAAATTACAAACAGCTGAAACTATAGTCAATTGGAAATTATAATAAAAAAATATATATGTTACTTCTAGTACCTCCAAAAATATGTGTACAAAGTTTCATGATGATCGGTTAAGTAGTTGTTGTGTGAAAACGTAACAAATAAACTCACATTCACATTTATAATCTTAGTAGGGATATTTTGCTATGTATGTTTGTGTGTTATTATTGTATAAATTGTTGTGTTTTTTCAGGGGACAAGAATCAGCCGGAATCGTGACTTCGGAAGGCAAAAGTGCGCGGACTTTCAATTCGCATAAAGGGATGGGTCTGATTAATAATATTTTCAATGACGAGGCCATGAAAAAACTTAAAGGAAATCTAGGAATTGGGCATACTAGGTAAGAAAGAGATAGATATATTCAGAACTATTAGAATGAAATATGAAAGCAAGTAAATATAATACTAGTTCTATCTGATGTAGACAACATATTATTTCATATTATTGTGGGCTGATACCTGTGTGGTTGCACCGTGGACTTAAGAATTGTTATTTAATTTTCTTTTACTGAATTAAAATTCCGTTTTTTTTTTGTTAATTATTTCATGTACAGGCTATGATTGACGAGTTTCTTGTGATCTTCTTCTCGTCATACGCCTTTCCGAAGCCATTGTAGAGTCTAACGATGAGCAAGCGCACGCCTTTAGTGCCTATGCTAATAAACTATTTTCATTGCACTTCATTTTTGAAGTTAGTCATTATGTCATGTGTGATAGAACTATATTACAGCTATTAGTTTCTCGCAACATCACTCGCTCAGTTCAATATATTCCAGCGGTGACATTATCATCAGAAACGATTTTGTTTAAATAAATCTTTATAAATAACTAAACACTAGCTGTGTTACATGCGATCTATAAATTTGCCCCCAATTTTATTTTCATATTATTAGAAAATCCTTGCCAATTCATCTAATTGACATTAGCAAGTTTGTTGACTCTTCTTAAATTTTCATCGGTTCTGTGCTATACTATGGATTACAATAAAGCGTATTCGAATTCTTAGATACTCGACTTCTGCAGCATCAGAGGAGGTGAATTGCCAACCATTTGTCGTGCACACAGCACACGGAGCTATAGCTGTCGCCCACAATGGGGAGCTTGTTAATTGTAGCAGCTTAAGAAAAATGGTGAGATTTTAACTATTTATTAATATTGTTTATTGTAATCTATCAGTTAGTGGCGTAGTTATTAAAGGGTTAGACGGGGCAGTAGCCTTCGGATGCTGACGTACAAATTATAAATTGAACTAGTGAAAATTTTTTCCACATTCGGAATATAAATAAACCAGATTCCAGGAATAATGTCAACTTAAATGAAATTAATTTAAAATTATTTTGCTTACAATTCCCGCTACAACACTCAGTAATTTGTCTCGACGCGTTTCGCCACTTCACGTGGCATCATCAGGATACGTGCGGTCGCTTCGGCTTCGCTTCAACGACTGATTTTTCGCTGTGTTTGCTGTCGGTTTATATACCCTCTGTCATTCCGCCATTACGTCATTGGTTAGTAAAAATGCTTAGTAATGGTGATGAGTCATATAAAACTTGTTCGTTCAACAATGTAAGTGAGTTGTCCTTATTATGTTTTATTATTTCTAATTGTTCTAACACCGATAACTTCAAACCCTTTTTACATGTGTGTAAAATGGAAGGTGACAGGTTATCTGGAACACTATGTCCAGTTTCTAAGAGATGTTTCGCGAAGTGAGATTTTTCTGGGTGATTATTATGATATGCGGATATATGCTCTTTATAGCGTGTGTTGAAACTGCGACCAGTCTGTCCAATATAGATAGCACTACATTCACTGCATTCAAGCTTGTAAACACCGGATTTCTGTTTGGTGTCTAACCTGTCTTTTCCTTTGCAAAGCCTTCTTAGTGAATTATTAGTTTTGAGTGCCACGTGTATGTCTTGTTGTTTTAAAGTTTTGGAAATCTTCTCCGTCAATTTACCAGCATAGGTCAGGCTGGATTTATATTCGGTTACTCTATCGTCAGTGACCGCATATAATAACCTTGTCATGATTTGTTTAGTTTTGTTGTTAATTATATTGTCAATGATGCATCTCTTGTATCCGTTGTTGACCGCAATCTGATATAAAATATTAATTTCTTTTTTGTAATTAGCTTCGCTAAGAGGTATTGTTAAAAGACGATGAATGTATGAGTTAAACGCGGCCATCTTATGTTGCCATGGATGGCAAGACGATGCATGAATAACAGTGTCCGTATGTGTTGGTTTCCGATAAATTTGAAAGTCGTGTTTATCTTCTATCCTTGTTATTGTTAAATCTAGAAAATTAATAGTATTGTTTTGTTCTATTTCTAGTTTAAATTTAATTTTCGGATGAATTTTATTAATTTTATTAAGAAAAGTGTCTAGTTGACGATTAGTTCCGGTCCAACAAATCAATATGTCATCTACGTATCTATAATAATAAAGGATCTGTCTATTATGTACTATGCATCGTCTTGCCATCCATGGCAACATAAGATGGCTGCGTTTAACTCATACATTCATCGTCTTTTAACAATACCTCTTAGCGAAGCTAATTACAAAAAAGAAATTAATATTTTATATCAGATTGCGGTCAACAACGGATACAAGAGATGCATCATTGACAATATAATTAACAACAAAACTAAACAAATCATGACAAGGTTATTATATGCGGTCACTGACGATAGAGTAACCGAATATAAATCCAGCCTGACCTATGCTGGTAAATTGACGGAGAAGATTTCCAAAACTTTAAAACAACAAGACATACACGTGGCACTCAAAACTAATAATTCACTAAGAAGGCTTTGCAAAGGAAAAGACAGGTTAGACACCAAACAGAAATCCGGTGTTTACAAGCTTGAATGCAGTGAATGTAGTGCTATCTATATTGGACAGACTGGTCGCAGTTTCAACACACGCTATAAAGAGCATATATCCGCATATCATAATAATCACCCAGAAAAATCTCACTTCGCGAAACATCTCTTAGAAACTGGACATAGTGTTCCAGATAACCTGTCACCTTCCATTTTACACACATGTAAAAAGGGTTTGAAGTTATCGGTGTTAGAACAATTAGAAATAATAAAACATAATAAGGACAACTCACTTACATTGTTGAACGAACAAGTTTTATATGACTCATCACCATTACTAAGCATTTTTACTAACCAATGACGTAATGACAGAGGGTATATAAACCGACAGCAAACACAGCGAAAAATCAGTCGTTGAAGCGAAGCCGAAGCGACCGCACGTATCCTGATGATGCCACGTGAAGTGGCGAAACGCGTCGAGACAAATTACTGAGTGTTGTAGCGGGAATTGTAAGCAAAATAATTTTAAATTAATTTCATTTAACATGGATTTCCGCATTATACAGATACAGGGTGCTATAAAGTGTGTGTAACCTTTTTGTATGAAAAAATTAATCGGGGTAAGACTGCGGGTATTTGCTAGTTACATATTATTTTAGACTGCTGCCCCACCCTGAGCCCTTGCTTGGCTACGCTCATGCCTATATATATTTTGGTCTAAATTCAGGTATTAGGTCGTGGTGTTGGCCTATCTACGCATTCGGACTCAGAGCTGATCACACAGGCTTTGTGTTTGAATCCACCTGAAGGCGAAACCGATGGACCTGATTGGCCAGCACGTATCAATCACCTTATGAGGTTAGTGTACATATACCGGGTGATTCTGTTGAACGTTTGGAGCTGCATAAGTTCAACCTATGTTAAATATTTTTCAGGTTAGCACCTCTGAGTTATTCTTTAGTAATCATGCTGAAGGATAAAATCTACGCAGTCCGTGATCCATATGGAAACCGGCCGCTGTGTCTTGGAAAAATTATTCCTTTGGGATCTTCATGTGAGTGTTGCATGTGGTATTTCTCTTGCTCGAACTAACAAATGAACGAGTCTACTCGGACCTATGAGATCGTGAGATAAGTGAGACAAAATTACTACTAGGTACTACTACACATATTTAGGGAATGTAATGAAATGAAATTAGTTTATTAGCATAGACACTAAAGGCGTGCGCTTGCTCATCGTTAGACTCTACCATGGCTTTGGAAAGGCGTATGACGAGAAGAAGACCACAAGAAACTCGTCAATCATAACCATTCTAAGCATGATTTTGCAGGCGGTTCACTATCAATTGAGACGTAGAATAACTTCAAAATATTTAAAACGAACTTTTACCCGCGGCTTCGCTCGCATTTAAGTCATTAAATAAGCATCAGAGATCATTTCAATAGAAATGAATAAATATGATTCCAAACAGCTGAAAACTATAGTCAATTGGAAACTATACTAAAAAATATTTTTTTTTATATAAAAAGTATCCTATGTTACTTCTAGTACCTTCAAAAATATGTGTACAAAGTTTCATGATGATCGGTTAAGTAGTTGTTGCGTGAAAACGTAACAAACAAACTCACATTTATAATATTAGTAGGGATTACTGCATGTTTGACAGTTTCTGTGTTATTTTCAACTAAATACTGTCATTATTTCATATGTTAACATTTAGCCTGATTGAATACGAAGCTGCAGTCTACACTTGGGGTTGTTAAGAAAGTGACTTGATCTAATTCAATTATTTCAGATGTGTACAAACAATCATCGTCGCAACCCGCATCTGGTATGCATGATACATTATTTCATTGGTCTTTTCATGTAATTCTCAATTGTTTTGTTAAATTTCAATATAAATTAAAAACTCATTCATTTTCATTGCATGTGCATAAGCAGCAATGGTAATAAAAGTTAAAATTAAAACTAATAATTTAGTCCAGCGGTCGGCAACCTTTTGGCAGGCAAGGCCGCAAGGTGGCAAAATAAACTAAGAGCGGGCCGCACTTGTGATATTAACGTAATACTTGCATTATGTTTGAGCTTTATTGCTAGAAAAATAACCACCGAATTATATTATAACTTATTTACAAAACATTCACGGGCTAAAAGGAAGAGTTCGCGGGCCGCGTGTTACCGACCGCTGATTTAAACGATTGCAGTGGCGTAGCGAGGGGGGGGGGGGCAAGAGAGAGGGGGGGGGGGGGGGTCCAGGCGCTACTCACAAAAGGGCGCATGATTGCTAGATTATTTTTATTATAATTGATTTCTGGAAAATATGTTTTAAATTTAGTGCCAGTGTTGAGCTTTTGACTATATTTATTTATTAATTTGCGAGTATATTTTACTTTAGTACAGTTTTCGAATTGGCTAAAAATGTATAGTGCCCCGGGTGTGGGTTAAGCTCGCTACGCCATTGGTCGATTCTAAAAGGACATTTCCTTGTGATTTAAATAAAGACGTAATCACAATTTTTCAGTCATGATGAATGGATGTGGAAAGAACGGTGTCGATGACAAAGCTGAAGGCTGGGTCGTTTCTTCCGAGTCGTGTGGTTTCTTATCTATTGGTAAGTGGCTTGTTTTTCATGTTTTATATAATGACACTCGATTTAACGACGAAAAACGTCTAAATTATTGAATTTATTATCCATACAATGATACACTCTATGTAGCATTACAATACGTCATTATTAACCAATAAAAAGTACTTTCTAAGTTGCAGAAATTAATAAGACCAGCGGCTGTGTACATGGGCGTAGCCATGGTGGGGCAGGGTGGGGCAAGTGCCCCACCCTGGCTCTGACCTATAAGGTACCTGATCAAACCTAAAAACCCAATTATCTGTTTCTTTGGATATTTTGTGTTTTGGATAATTAGAATTATACATACAGATACAGGGTGCTATAGGGTGTGTGTGTAACCTTAAGTATGAAAAAAATAACCGAGATAAGACTGCGGGTATTTGCTAGTTACTATTTTAGACTGCTGCCCCACCCTGATCCCATGGTTGGCTACGCTCATGGCTGTGTACGTCTTATATAACAACCACTCTCAATAACGCCGTGCGCTCGTTATATGGAGTTCATCATCATTTTTTTACGTTCATCAAAATTGTTTTCAATTCTCAGGTGCCCGTTACGTGCGAGAGGTCCTTCCAGGTGAAATAGTTGAGATGACAAGATTCGGCGTTCGAACTGTGGACGTGGTAGAAAGACCAGCCGACAAACAACAGGCGTTCTGTATCTTTGAATATGTTTACTTTGCTAGGTCCGATAGCATGTTTGAAGGTGAGATGTAACAGTATTTGTAGCGTCTAGACGGGTTTATAAACAAATTTGTTGGGTTCTGTGGCGTATTTAAAAAAAATAGGGACTTATTTTGGGTTTAATTGGTATGTTTTATGTTGTTCTTGTCCTGGGGGGCTACTCAAGGACGAAAATACGGACGTGTCCTACTCAGGAACACTTACAGACCCGTAATTATTCACGAAATTACGGATTTGACAGGAATTTTTACGATTTTATAAGTCAAAATACACGTAAATTATAGAGCTCGTCAGATACGAATAGTTCAAGATTAAGATATTGTATGCCTTTGTATTTATTATTTAGTTAGAGATTCATATTTATAACGCGTTTAATAATGATCGTAGGTCAAATGGTATATAGTGCGCGTATGCAATGCGGTCGCATGTTGGCGCGGGAGTCTCCCGTGGATGCTGATATAGTGTCTTCGGTGCCAGAGTCCGGGACAGCAGCCGCACATGGTTATGCGAGACAGGTAACTCTACATATTAATCACTTTTTTAACACTAGTACTACCAACCGGTTACAATGACCGCAAAGTATTAAATATAATTCAATAAATTTATTATAGTAAGTTTTTTTTGAAAGATTTGAAGAATTTTTGAAATTGGTCATATTGACGGTAGTTCTAGTGTTAATAACACTAGTGTTATTAGGTTATTTACCTATATTTGTAATTTAATCAAGAATGATCGTATAAACTTATCTGTCTGTAGACAGAATAAACGCTAAAATTATTTTTTAATAATTATGACTACAACAAAGAAATTAGTATTATTAAAAACAAGATTTCTGCCTTTCAGTCAGGAATACCGTTCATGGAAGTCCTCTGTAAGAACCGATACGTCGGTCGCACCTTCATCCAGCCCTCCACCAGGCTTCGACAGCTCGGCGTGGCGAAGAAGTTCGGCGCGCTCTCTGAGAACGTGACAGGAAAGCGCATTGTGCTTATTGACGACTCAATCGTTAGAGGAAACACAATTGGACCTATTATTAAGTTATTGAGAGACGCTGGAGCCGCTGAGGTTAGTTTCACGCCGAAAACAATCCAAAACAACTTGGCTACGATATAGAAGTCTATTATGCAGATCAGTGTTTCCCAACCTTTTTTTTTTGTTGCTGCACACTTTTAACGATTTCAAAATTTAAACGCTGACGTTTTAGTTGAGGACCCCAGGAATTACTAAATGTAAAAAAATCACACCTATAAAACACTGTAATGAACTGTAATAAACTAATTTTTCACATAATTTCACTATTTTACACAATCTTTAAAAGAAAATTCATAAACTTATCACTTAATAAATTGTATTCAATAACCAATACTATGAAATCGTAAGTGATTTTTTTTCTGTTATTTTGTTTATTATTCGGAATTTTAAAAGTTTTAGCAATAAATTTTTAAGTTTTAGAAGTGGTAGTGATGTTTATTTGGTTAAATATCACTTGTATTAGAAATTAATGCAGTTAGAAATTCATGTAACACGATGCTAAACCCTAGCCTATTTTAATTTACCGTATAAGCGTGTGGACTTGTTTAAACTGTGTTTTAAAATCGTCCCTGTATTTACTGATTATAATAATTTTAGGTTCACATAAGGATAGCATCTCCGCCTCTGAAATATCCATGCTACATGGGCATCAATATCCCGACTCGAGAGGAGTTGATTGCCAATAAAATGAACGCGTTCAAGTTAGCTGCACATGTTGGTAAGTACATCGCCTCTTCAAATAAGTTATTTAATCGATAAAATACACAAATATAACATCTTAATGCATGTCTGGCCTTCTGCCAGAATATATTGTAAAATATGAATTTGTTTTGATACTATTTTTTGGTTAGTTATTTAGTTATTGACATTAATAGGTTATTATTTTGATGTGAAAACGTATAAACCGGATCGTTGGCGTGGCGACGCTTGCCGTGGCGAGGGGTCGCCACGCTATACTATGGTATACATGCAATCCATATGTAGTATACCTATATGCATATGATCAAATCTGATTAATTATTAGTCTATAAGGTTTGGAAAATCCAAATAAGCATGCCTTAAGCGCTCATGTCATACACGAATTTCGAGTTATTTCTGAAATCTATATCATTTAAGGAGTTTTCGAATTTTTAATTTTTGTATTTAATATAAATAAATGTTTCTTAAATAAATAGTCATCATTTTCTGTAAAAAAATTCATAGTATTTAATTTTTTCAGCAATAATTAGTTCCTGTTGTAATCTTGTCTTTTACGCATATGACTTGAATAAACTCGATGTTTCACATCTGCCAGGCGTCCCGTGACGGCTCACATTTTTTTTTATTCTATTTAGATTCTGACATTTTATTATTACTGTGTATTTTTGTATTTGACTCCTCCTTGCATGGTTTATTGGAATTGACTGTAAGACCATGTAAGTGCTTAAATAAATCATATCATTATAATATATGAATATAATTTTTTTTAGCTTTTACATACATATTTTTACTTATCGTAATTTCTTGAGTTTTCATTAAGACATTTTATTGTAGGTACATACATGTTTCCTTTAAGGCAGTGTTTCCCAACCTTTTTTGTGCCATGCCCCACCTTAGCGTTTCTAAAATTCTTATGCATAGGGGATGTAACAAAACGCCCAATTGATATTTTGGTCTCGTCAAGCGAAATTATATCTAATAATTATTTACCGCAATTATTTAAATTAAGCTTTTTTCGTCAAATTTGGCAACGAAATCTAGCATTGCATTTAAATAGCCCCAAGCGAAAGGGTTAAACTCGTGTCGAGACCATTTTCGAATTGCCCCCCTGTGGGGCGTGGGCCCTACGTTGGGTAACACAGCTTTAAGGGGCCTTTTATTTATTTTTTGAGTGATGTTGGTAAACAAGGGTTGGTTATCTGATCATTCGATAACCAGTAAATTTGGTTGATAGAACCAGTTCTAAGGCAATATAAGACATTTTCTTTTATTTGTTTAACAGGGGCAGACAGTCTGGAATATCTAAGCGTGGAAGGCTTGGTTAGTGCAGTTCATTACAACATGAATGTGACACCGAGCGACGGAGTCGGTGGCCATTGCACTGCTTGTCTCACTGGAGAATATCCTGGTGGATTACCCGATGATATTGATTGGTAGACGGAAGAATAGACTTTATTGTATGCGGTATAATACTTTTAATAAATTAACGAAATAGTAGTTTTTTGTTGTGAAAATATTATGTAGTTCATTACAACTAGGAATGAATTTCAAACCATCATTAACACGTTAAAGACCACATGTCCACTGGTGGGTCACTCCGCAACGACATCACCGGCCCGCGTGCTTTACTTGGGGACCGCTTGTACACCGGTGGGCATGATTTAAATACATACAACACAAAAAATATTTGAAAAATAATACACGTAAAAAAAATGCCGATCCATATGTGAAAAATACAATTCTGCAATGCGGTCTTCAACATGTTAAAGCTCCTAGAAAAATAAATAAAAATTATTTTTTAGTACATAGAATTTTTTTATAAACGCCACGGGCGGGTCCCGGCGTTCTGTTTCAAATACATTTCTCATATTACCGCGTACAATTTAAGCTGAAGACATGGCTATGAATCTCCGTAAAATTTGTGTTCCTAAAATTGTTTTTGAGTATCACGACAAAGTGTTACTAAGTTTTGCCGCCGAACTCGGAAGTTTACTTTAAGGGCGACAGCAAATTAATACATTCCATGACATCTTTATTTCTTGATTTAATTAACTTAATTACACGAATTAATATAAAACAAATAACACTTTGGCTGTAGAGCTCTCGAAATGGCGAATTAATTATTCAAAAATATGGGTTTACACGTAAATCTGGGGGGCTACTCAGGCATATCCGAAGTTTCGTGATACGGCCGTCACCTCTGTAGCTTACGTGAATTTTGACATATAAGCCCGTAAAAATTCCTGTCAAATATCCGTAAAATAAGCATTGTGTGGCCTATCCGTCGTGACGTCGCTGTCAAATCCGTGATTTCGTGAATATTTACGTAATTGTCCCTGAGTAGGAAACGTCCGTATTTTCGTCCGAAGTGTGCCTGAGTAGCCCCCAGAGACGAACTCCAGCGTAGTTTGATCTGTGATCACCTGATCATTGCTTAAATGCATTTTATTAAAAATTATTTACTAATAAATAATAAATTTTTAAACACGGCAACCATTAGACAGTAATCAAAATAAAATAGTAATATGTTGCAAATATTCAGTTTAAACATTAATTTGCATTTTTTTTTTCTGTTATTTATATTTAATAAGTAACGATTGAAACGATTTCTTATAAATGCGTGTAACAGAACGTAATGACAGCTAGGTGACAGTTGACAATTTCTGAATGCGAGCCTGAGTTACTTTGTAGTGTCTTTATATTTAGATTTTAAAATGGCGGTCGATATCTCAAATAAGTTTTTAAAGTACAATTTAATATTATTCGGATTAGAGATATCGATCAGGTCGCGCTGGACGTGATGTTTTTTTAAATACATATTTTTGCTCACTAATATTAGTTAAGGGAATTTTAACTATAAGAAAATGTTTGTACTTGTGTAGTTAGATATATATAGTTGATAAAATAATTGAATTTTGGTATGTCATTTCAATCGATACTCGAGCTTTAGATCAAAAACGAAGATTTTTAAAATAAAATAATAAATTAAATATGGATATCTATTATTTTAACAGATATGCACAATTACAATTTCCCTTAGTTTCAGTTTTGTATATAATCAGTAAAGAGTGTTGATATGTAATGTTTTTTGAAATTTATAACTCGAAGTAGGTGTATGGAGTGAAATTCAAGCGAGTTAAAAATTTAGGGTGTATCAAAGATATTTGATAAACATTGGCTATGGAACAAAATACTAAAATGTATAAACAAATAAATTTATAAAATTTTAAAAGGTTTTTCATTTAATACCTTTTGTCTCAAGATTCCGCTACTAGCTCATAGATGGCGCTGTCCATAACGTAACACACAAGCTTTTTGACAAGTTGTATATTTGTTTTTGTATACAAGTGTTATATTAAAAATAAAACTCATTAATTTGAAATTCTGATTTAATAATATCCCTATTAAGATCATATTTACATGATATATTTATAAATTAACACAGTCTGCAATTAAACAACAATTCTAATATACAACAATAACATAACAATGAACTAATAAAAACGCGCCAAAAGGAGAACAAAATGGCGGCCAACAATATCACTTGAAAAACGAACGTTTTTAAAAACAATATAGATTTATATTTCAAATATTTGTGCATCAATAATTGTGTTTGAAATAGATTCTGGTACTGCTTTTAATATAATATCTTATTTTTTAATCACTAGTTGGTGTCAGAATATTTTAAGCCAGCGACTAAGACGACGTGCATGAAACAACACTAGTGCATCAAGCTAACTCAAAGAACACCATCTTATAAAACTATCCCAGCTTTCTCACCAGCTTACTAGCCTAAAAAAGCTATATAATATTCTAAACCCCATTGCTGCTCACATGAAGAAAAGATCATGACACCGCATGTTTCCCAACAATGGCTTCAATATCATCTATCTCCTTAGCACAGGAATCTGTTAAAACATATGGTTCTCCATCTGTGACCAGCACATCGTCCTCGATTCTGATGCCTACACCTCTAAACTCAGCAGGAATCATTTCATCGTCAGCTCTTATATATATACCGGGCTCTACAGTCACTACCATATTAGTTTTTACAGCAGTGTGTCTCCGAACTAATGGAGTATCATGTACATCCAAACCTAAATAATGGCTAACATGATGTGGACACAACTTGTAAGCCCGAGTGATTAATTCATTAGTACTTATATTTCTTGGTAAAATACCTTCCTCCTGCAAATGTCTGCCTAGTAATCTACACATGTGATCAAACAATTGGTCTAAAGGCGGCCGATACTCTCCCAATAATTTAATTAAACGTTTCTGTACTGCTAACACTAATTCATATAGAATTTTATGATGTTTATTGAACTTTCCTGATACTGGCCAAGTTCTAGATATATCAGAGTTGTATAACCACCTCTGTGTGCCCGAGTCTACTAGCAATAAGTCTTTTTCAGTTAATATCTGATTGTTTGTAATATAATGTATGTGTGTTGCCCGTGCCCCTCCTGCTACTACGGGTGGGAAAGCATGATGTTCAGCTCCGGCTTGACGACCCGCATAATCTAGTACCGCATTTACTAAGTGCTCTGATATACCTAGAAATAAAACAATTCATTTTGAGGTTATCCCGCCTACAAGTGACAGTAGTTTTTTTAAATTTAAATTTGGTTTTGACCATAGGCCCCACCCTGGTTCTGACTAGCAGGGTACCTAATCAAACCAAAAATCTTAATTATCTGTTTTGAGTTATTCAAATTATACATACAGATACAGGATGCTCTAGGGTGTGGGTGTAACCTTTTTGTATGAAAAAAAAATAGCTGGGGTAAAACTGCAGGTATTTGCTAGTTACATATTATTTAAGACTGCTGACAATGGTTTTGACCATTAATTTTAGTTCTATTTACAAATGCATTCACCGACCTGGTTTGGTACAAGCCATTGCCATATGGATGCTCTGAGCTCCAATATAACAGGTCTCCTTCATCAGCTCGATTTCAGCTGGCGACTTGATGACTCTCATAAAATGAAGCGCTCGTTCAGGGTCTGCCAGAGTGACAGCTCCATCTTTATTGATGACAGTTCGTATTCCCTCATGTATTTCTGGGTTGGGTGGTCTATCATTACGGTACCAGAAAACCGATGGCCTTGATGATTGGGCTGTTCTATAAAATACATTATTGAGAAAGATGTTGTAATACTTAAACAATGAACTCATAAACAATACCTACTTATTAAGAAAAGTCGTCAAAGTTTCAACAGGTCTGGACTCGTCCACGGCAAAGAGTTTAGAAGCCATACTGCATCCAGTACGGGGTCCTTCCCATAACTCGGCATGACTATCTTTGTCATGAACAAATAAAATACTCTGTAAAGCAATTTTCAATAACATTTTTAAAGATGCTTACAATGTATCTACTAATATTATATTGTACAGGCTATGATTGGCGAGTTTCTTGTGATTTCTTCTCGTCATATGCCTTTCTGAAATCTTACACATTCTGAATATACGCAAAAGCCTAAAGGGCCTACATGAGATAAAGATATTGATTTTCAAACAATTTAATAAAAATTACTTTCCATTTTGGCTAAAATATAAAATCATCTTTATAGGTGCTAATTCTATAGAGCTAAATTATTTATATATATTATTTTTATAAATTACAAATAATATTAATAATAAAATTACTTGCTAATTGATAAAGAACTTTTTTCTACAACCAAAATATAAAATAAAAATAATAATAACACAAAATTCAAACTACATATATAGTAGGGTGTCCGTTATTTACCAATTTGGTTTTTGACTTTGCAGCGGGTCGAAAATTTTTAGTTTACGACCTAAAAAAAAATACCAGACCCATATAAGCTCTTAATATTGATATTAAACCGTGCCTCCAAGACGATACATTTCCCATTTAAATAACATGGGGTTTTGGCACGTTTTACAATTAATTTTTTTGTTTCTATGACAGTTCATAAATGGCAATGGCAAACAATGATTCTTGTAGAGAATTGAACGCTCTACAAAAGCTTTCTCTTCATATTTTTCCATATATTCACTTGCTTAAAAGTAAAATTTATTAAAAAGAAAGTGATAAACTACAAATTTCGTATTCACAATTATTTGAGTCAAAAATTTTACTTTCCTCTTTGCAATAATTTTAACAGATTCAACACAACAGTTGAAATCAGGTATTTTTTGTGTTAAACAATAAATTTTAATATAAACAATGATAGTTTTTTGATTAAAATACAAAAAAAAAAGTTATTTTTAGTTGAACTTTAACCTTGAATAACTTTTAAGCAAGTGAATATATGGAAAAATATGAAGAGAAAGCTTTTGTAGAGCGTTCAATTCTCTACAAGAATCATTGTTTGCCATTGCCATTTATGAACTGTCATAGAAACAAAAAAAATAATTGTAAAACGTGCCAAAACCCCATGTTATTTAAATGGGAAATGTATCGTCTTGGAGGAACGGTTTAATATCAATATTAAGAGCTTATATGGGTCTGGTATTTTTTTTTAGGTCGTAAACTAAAAATTTTCGACCCGCTGCAAAGTCAAAAACCAAATTGGTAAATAACGGACACCCTAATATATAGCTTTATGTTATATGTAACATAAATTTAAATCACCTGGAAGCAACTACAATTTTAGATATTATAGTACATATATATGGAAGAAAACTCACCTACATATATAATAAAGAAACAATTATAAAAAATGCAATGCCAATAAATGGTAGTCAAACACGGAATTATCATAATTTATTTATATCACAATCAATAAAGAAGTAGTTGTGTTCGATATTTAAATTATTACTAGTTTAGTGTAATACAACACCACACTCAGTGGCGGCCTTAGGGGGTGGCGAACGGGGCAATCGCCAGGGGCCTCGCACAACCCAAGCAAATTTAAAAAAATATAGATATATAGAATATATACAATGTGATATGATTTGTACAAGGAACTGAATATGTGTAATACCTAAACCAAACAACCAGATCTACTTTCACACACATACTTTTCACGAAGGACAGAGGGCCTCGCAATGGCTAAGGCCGCCACTGACCACACTAACACCAAAATACATATACTAATTAAAATCAACACTCACTTTATAATAATCCGTTTGTGCGGGCTTGATAAGTACTAGAACAGCAGAAGCTTCCAGACATCCCGTCAAATAGAAGAAGTCCGAATTCTGTCTGAACACATACGGTATATTATCAGACATGAATTGTTTACATGCAGCAGGTATTACTATCTGAAAATAATCATATCATCTTAATTCCAGATTCAAAAATACTGTGTCAGGTTTTCAATAATATAAATATAAAAAGTTTGTTATATAAAAGTGACTCCTCCTTGCATTAACTGTAAGGCCATGTAAGTGATTATGCTTAAATAAATTAGGCTAATCTAGGATGGTTAACTGGCAGAAAATGCCTAAAGCAGCCATTCTCAAAGTGTGTTACGCGGAACCCTAGGGCTAAAATACTGCAAAAAATACCTACCAAAGGGAGATTATAAGGCTACATCGAAATATTCCAACTAAATATTACACTGCAATATGATTATTCATTAATACATATAAATCAGCTTTTTATAATTATATTAAGGCTTTTTCCTTCACCAAAAAAGTTTGAGAACCGCTGGCCTAAAGGCATTAAGTTTGCCTTTGTGATTTTTGGTACAATAAATAATTTATTATTGTTATGGTTCAATTCCTGGTCAAAACTAATAAGATATAAATTAAATAAAAATACTAGTTTTTAGGTTTTCTCTTTTTTAAATTAATTCTACACTTATAACTGTTTAAGCTACATGTCTAATGTGTCATTAGTTGACAAATCAAAATCAAAGGCATATGACGAGCTGAAAAGTTTGACAGATTTGTAATTTTTTTAGAATATCGAAAGAAAAAACTTTAAAACATTGTCTTAGTTTATCAGATTTTTTAAAGTGTTCGTGATAATGCCTGTTTTTTGTCCATTAAGGTTTGTTTACATAACATGAAAGTTCTAAAAAAATTTAGTATAGGTAAAATTCTGCTTTAGCTTTAATTAAGCATTTTAAAAAGTTTAATACAATTAATGTAAATAAAGTTAGTATCTAAATACATGCATAATAACTTTTATATGTTAACACGCGAAAACATCTGTCTTATATCGAAAACTATTTAGGGTACGGGTTTAGCTGAAGGAAATTATTTAAAATTATTTTGCTTATAATTCCCGCTACAACATTCAATAACTTGTCTCGATGCGTTTCGCCACTTCATGTGGCATCATCAGGATACGTGCGGTCTCTTCGGCTTCGCTTCGACGACTAAGTTTTAAGGTTTAGCTGAACTTTCTTTTTGTTTTTTAGGACCAAATATAGTTTTAAGAAACGTAACTTTATACCAGATGAACCAATTGCCATGTTAAATGAATGTTACACCTCTAACCTAACCTTTTTGTTATTCGTACAGTCTTGGGGTCCTCAACTAAAACCAAGCCTTAGTTTTAATTTAAATAAAAAAATTGATAATACTCACAATATGCGTCTTATTTTTATTATCAATTTCAGCAGCCAATTTACTAACTAATGTATCTCTTCTCTCTTTATATTCTAACTGAGTTATTCCACATGTTAAATGATCGGAGGGGACCATATGCGGATGGGTATGACATGTAGGTTGTCCAAAAATACCCTTTGGAATAGTATACTGAGGAACTGCTTTCAACCCAGGCGGGTGCTCAATTGTAGACAAAAAACATCTCGAAAGACCATTTAAACTATGTCTAACATTCCTTTTGTGTGACGCTGAAATTTAAAGTAATTCAGTTATTTGTAAGTAAATTAAAATGTAAATTGTTAGGTTACACGCAAAATATATACCTGAATTACATAGCATGTGGCGAAATGAATGCATTATTTGCTATAAGTTGAGTTTTAGTTTAGAATTTAATTATATATTTTAAAAAATCCATAAAAAACTAAAATACAAACTACATAGATCACTTCAAAAACATATGAAATTTTTTGACATTGACGTTTGAATATTATGTTGCCGGTTAGAAAATTATAATTTAATAGTAAATTAATGTACATGAGTAATTTAAAACATAAAATAGCTATTTTATTTAGAATGAAATAAAATTAATAAGTAAAATTTTCGAAGTAAAAATAGTATTGAGTAATTTATTTTATTGAATAAATAACTTAGCAACACAATATAATTTTTATTATGGCGGTGTATTTAATATTTTTACAATATACTTTCAAATTAATCGAGTTATACAATTTTGAATTAAATATTAACATAATATAAATCAAATTGTAAGAATATGCTTGGACAGTGAATATTTCTTTACAATATAAAATATATGTTGCAAACATTTTTTGACAATAAACTGTTGAATTTTATTCAAATAATCATTGAAATAGTATCTAATCGTTGCCTGCAAATATTTTCTACAATTCTATAAGAATGTATTTTCTTAAGAAGGCTTCGTCTTCGTAGACCAAAGGAAGGTCGGCCAACATTCACCTCGGCCTCTGGAAAGCAGTCAGCGCGGAACGGCCTGCGTATGCGCACGTTAGTGCTGTAACGCACCCGCCCTCATACGATCGCGTAAACCATAGTGTTGTCAAACGTGCCGTTACAAAACAGTGAATTTCATAACCGTTTAAAGTTTGTTTATTTTTAATATTTGAACAATTCTGTGAAGTTCCGCCTGCACGATCGACTCTACATAGAGGTTAGTGTTTTCAATGTTTATCCTAGTATTTCGTGTTGTCTCTATCTTTCAGTATTGTGGGACTGGAGCGTCGATAGTTCGCCATCGATAAATAGACAAGTTTACTATGCACGCTCATTTGCATTATTTTGTAAGCTATTATTTATTATGTTACATAAACGCGTGACCTCGCAACATTTGGAACAAACTTGCTATTGTACCATATGGTTTACTATTCTAGTTTAAAACCTAATTGTAATAGGATTCTAATAGGAACGTCAATTATACGAGTTATCTGGATTTTTTAAATAAGGAAGCTCTTTAAAAGTAGGCTTAGATTCATTCGTTCGAGCGCGTTCAGTTGTTTTTCTTTCTTTATTGGAGGCCGCATCTAGCTCGAGAATTGTTGAGATTCACTGCCTCCGGAATGCTTATTACCGGGTTCCGCCTGTATTCAGCGCTTTTACTAAAGAATCTGCTTTTTAATCTCACACATACAAGTATAGCGATTAAAATTAGTTATTACAATTTTAATAGAAAAATAAATAATAAATATCGTATTTTGAAGCATTAAAGTTTCAGTTAAGGAATATTTATCTATGATTTTATTTATTTTTTCTTAAAAATCAGATCGAATCTGGAAATCATAACATAAGTTTTTTTTCATGTCTGTTACTTTTAAGTGTTGAAATTAAAATCGACGGCTATTAGAATTCATTTTTAATATGAAAAATAAATTAAAATCGAAAAAATTTTTTTTTTTAAATATCTCTTTAACCACATAAGATCAAGTGCTCAAATTTTGACAGAATTATTTTTATTAAGTACCAAAATAACCCCTAAAGTTTAAAGAGAAATTTCTATACCCTTTGAAAAAAGCCTTTGTGGTCCTCAAATTTGTAAAATATTTTGCGAAATAATTTATATATAATAGAATTTTTCATAGTAAGCTGATATTAAGATAGAATGCTGTGAGCGGAGACAATGACTATCACAAATAGATGTCATACTACCCCCCGCTATGCCGGCTTAAAAATACACGTAACGATATCTCTATTTAGACGCACCTGTCAGCGGAAGTAAAAATACCCATTAGTGGTGGTTTAACAACCCTCGGGATACTGGTATTATTTATCCCAATCTGTTATGGTATGGAAAGTCATTATGGATTGTAGGGAACTTCCGGCATAACGGCCTAATGGGGCAAGTGTTCCAATCAAACTGACTGGAGTCGAGATAAAGTCTGGTGTTTTATTTAGAAGGTTTAACTCCTGAACAAAACAAAATTTTGTGTGATATTAATTAATTATTATTACTTACTTTAAATATAATATTATATTGTCAAAAAAAGGGTAAATATTTGTTGAAAATCTGCGTATTATTTATTTATAAAGCCTACCTACAAAATTACATTATGACTATATACGTAGGACTACTATTATACGTACTAAAGGAAATTTTAATTACAGAATAGGACGGCATGCATATAATAAAATTACAAAAATACGTACATACATACATACCAAATATATATAAGGAAAAAAAACAAATGAAAAACAAACAAAAAAATATTAAATGTTCTGGTTTTAGAATTTTACGTGAATATGTGTATTTATTTATATAGTAATTATATAGAAAACTGACTAAAATTAAGTAATAATACAGTCAATATCTAAAATTGATTGTTTTTTGTTATTCTAAGAAGTTTCCAGTATATTGCTCAACAGATAAAACAGTTGACGTAACACATCCTAACTAAAGTCAGCCTAAAGAAAGAAACCGACTTCCATAATGAGTTTTCCTTTTTATTACCATCGTAATCTGTGGTATTTCTTCTCATTATACATCCTTTTAAATAATTACTTTCGAGATTTAAGTTTGATTTTATGATTTCGTTAACGTTCTTGGTCGGCGTTAGGTATCCAATCCTTGATTGCGGGGTTTTTTGGTTAGTAGGTACATTTTAGATTTTTAGCATAGTATAGTTGGCCGATTACAGCAAGCAATTGTTTGTCATTTGTTTTTTTTTATCTGTACAGAATTAGTTTAACCTGTATATAACTATCAATTGATCTAGTCTTTAAATTGTAATACGTCAGAATAAAAAAGGGGGTGTTCGAAATAAACATTCGTCTCTAGAAGTAATAGGTTCATACAATGTTCACGCATCGATAAACACCCTGTTTTCTTCCAAATAATAAATACACCATCTGCTACATTTGGCTCGAAACGCTTAAAATAAATTATAAATACTTTTATTATGTAGTTACTTATAACTAAAGAAAGGAGGTCAAATTAATATTTTCTTTCTGTAAAAGCGATAACCTACTAAATGGCACATGAATTCTCAAACTGTACAAATACGTATTTCCAGTAAAAACATTAATTTTAATAACAATTTTATATTTTATATTCGTCAAAATAAATTTTAAAATGACCTAATAATAACGTAGAATTAATGAACAGTATTCCCGTAAAAGAGCGGTAAATTAAAGAAGAAAAAAAAATCAAAGTTCGTCTATAAATTTCATTCCTTTGTATTTATTATCATTTCATATTCATTCATATCTTTATATTTTAAAGACCACAGCAGTTAAGTTTTCGACATTAAGTAAAATTAAATTATGTCAAGGGTTTCAGAATACTAAATGTCAAAGTGACAGTAAGAAATTATTGCCAGATTAAATATTACTAAATTTATTGCCAGACTACATAATCTATATATATAAAACTCAAAGGTGACTGACTGACTGACTGACTTAGTGATCTATCAACGCACAGCCCAAACCACTGGACGGATCGGGCTGAAATTTGGCATGCAGGTAGATATTATGACGTAGGCATCCGCTAAGAAAGGATTTTGATCAATTCTGTCCCCAAGGGGATAAAATAGGGGTTGAAAGTTTGTATAAATCTTATTAGATTTTCGACTGATTGAACTGAAATTAAAGATTGGAGTTACTGTGATGAAGACGTTTTTACACACGCTAAACAAAAATAAAGCCGCAAAAACTATACCTAATTAATAATAATACTTCTTAACGGGAGCGAAGCCGCGGGCATCAGCTAGTTTCTCTATAAAGGCAGCCATTATCTGATTGATTACATCTTTGGTATGCAAAAGCGACAACGCGTAAATAATTATTTCTGATACATTCAACCACGTAACCGCAAAAAAAAAAAATAATAGTTGACTAGGATCTTTTCCTGTTTGCTTACTATTATGTTTTTTATTTTATTTTCATTAAAGAATACATACATATCAGTAAAATCAGTACTTATTACAAGTTCTGCTTACCCCTTAAAGGAAAAAAGGCGTGAACTTACAAGTACCTACATTATTAAAAGATATGGCTCCCGTTTTATCAGCGAGTTGATCAAATAGAAGAACAATATGCAACATCATCTTACCTATCAGATTGTATCAAGCAATTAAAATCAAATTCACAAGCGAGATCACCATTTTGATAACAAAAGATGATTATAACAAATCAATATCAAACATTGTAATTATTCGATAGTACAATACTGTTATTTTATTAGAAACTAGCTTTTGCCCGCGGCCTCGCTCGCGTTAAGAAGTATTATTAATTAGGTATAGTTTTTGCGGCTTTACTTTTGTTTAGCGTGTGTAAAAAATTTTATCAAAATCCTATTTAAGCAGACGTCTTCATCATAGTAGCTCCAATTTTTAATTTCAGTTCAATCAGTCGAAAATCTAATAAGATTTATAAAAACTTTCATCCCCTATTTTATCCCCTTGGGGGTAGAATTGATCAAAATCCTTTCTTAGCGGATGCCTACGTCATAACATCTACCTGCATGCCAAATTTCAGCCCGATCCGTCCAGTGGTTTGGGCTGTGCGTTGATAGATCACTATGTCAGTCAGTCACCTTTGAGTTATATATTATTAGAAATATATCAATGTTAGTGCATTATGTTCCTTGTACTAATAGCTTCGTTCATAAATAGCACGGAAAATCGTAGCGCCAGCTCGTATTCGATAAAAACCAAAGCTAATGACTCCAGCTATAGAAGGCCAGTTAATTTTATAAGCTAGTATTAAAGTTGTCTTGAGTCACCAACATGACGTCACTGCTAAAATGCCAACTTGGTGACTGCGGAAAGCGTTGGCGATGTCGTTATACTAGTTTTAAACTATGAATGTATTGGTGAAGTTGCATAATTATGTACTAGTTTCATTTCAATAGTTTATTCGTGTTTATTTATATACTATATATTTTATACATACACTATAACGCATTACCACCTAACATAACTAATATTAGAAATATTAGTAAATTTAAATATGAGTTAAAAAACACATAATGGGTTTGAGTGCCTTGTGATGGTGTTGTTAATATGCTACGTGCGATATGTTTATTTATAGTTATTATTATTATTTTTATCTCAATTAAGTGATTTTTTTGTAATTCTTTTTGAGTAAATAAATGTCTTAAACCTTATACACATTATTTTATAAGTTTTGTGTAAGATAGGGGCATTATAAAAAATGATTAAAAGTTACCGAATGCGATTGGATAATCAACGGTGGTGGGGGTAATAGGGGATGAATGACATATGCCTCGCGCGAATCTTTATTTTTTTATTATCGAAATTAAAATTTAATATCTTAACATTTCGGAGAGGGTTTTAATCCCCCCTGACTACGCCCATGCTTGCTTCATAAATACCTAAAAAACATTACGAAAAAAGTGAGCTTAAAAGTAGCATCCAAAAATGCTTACAAAATATGTTTAATTATTTTGAACTATATTTAATAGATTGATAGTTTGTATTTGTATTGAGGTTAGATTTATGTTACGCTTAAGTTAATCAAAATGTTTTTATAGAAAGCACGGAATGTTATGTTTTTAAAATATTCTAGAATCTAGATGTTGATGTTTGGTGGCTTAGTGTGTTCCGATTAAAACTGCATCAGAAGTCTATTTACATGTTTTCTTTAGTTTTAAAAAATTACTTATTGTAGTGACTTGCCTCTCCTAATATATTGTACTTATAAAAAAATAAGAGGTAAAATTTTAAATGGCATGGCATGAATTTACGCACAACAAAACACCTGCAAGATTCAAAATAAAAACATTCCCACTAAACAAGTTATTACAACGAAACCCAATAAACAAACTATAACATGAGAATAAACGAAGCCACGCGCTGATCATAAAAAATAAATGAAGTCTCAACAATAACGCGTTGAAAACTTAACCACGATATTATTTTATGGACAACATCTTTATTCTACGCATTATATTACAAGGCGGTTGCTGCACTACAAATAATTCCTGCCAGAATGTAAATAATACTGGTTCGCTGCAAAATAGCCCGTGTGCGCCCACGCATGAACCTTGCGTAAGGAAAGCTGCGGTCATTGCGTCGGTGGAGCTTTTAATCGATTTTTGTTTTTTAAACTAAAAAGTAATTAACGGCAATAGGTTTAAGTTACACATTACTCAACTAGAGTAGGCAAGTATAATTTACCTATTGGGTTTAAAAAAAAACTTGAAATGGTTCTAAATTTAAAATTTGAAAAAGGAAATCAAATAATCAACAGGAGGTTTTCTAACAAATAAGTCACGTAGCCACATCCTGATAGCGTCGCCAACAGAAAAAAACTAATCGTTCGGTCATCGGCCTTGATGTATCTATAATTATAAAATCTTTCTACCTGCTTAGAAAACTATTCTAACATATATACCTGTATATTCAAGTTAACTCTTTCAGCCACAGTTTTACTATAATTACAAAGAAAACAAATTAATATTTGGTTTGAATGTCGTTCAATTATTAATTAAAAAAATGTTTTACAATTATGTCCATAAAGGTTTTCAAGAAATAAATAAAAAATTAGTACACTAACCATCTTATTATTTACGTTATTACAAAAAAAAATAAAAGATTACGTTTATTTTTTATCATCAATCAACGAAACCAATACTAGATAACAGAGAAACACTAAAATCATAACATAATAATAACTCTTACCTTTATTTTTGAATAATCGAATTGCTACGTTGAAAAAAGAACACTGCAATGGTTTTATAAATAATTGAATTTATCTAACAGTCGCACGTCAGCGTCAAAGGTTCATAACACTCGATCAACAATGAGTTTACCAAGCATCCTAGTATGACACATAACCCATAGATAGCGTGTGAATAGATTTAAAAAATAGACAATATTTGGTTAGAATACTAACCACTAAACTTGAAAGAGTTAAGATATATTTCTAGAAAATGCTTGAGTGGTCTGTTCGTATAGGCCAGCGGTTCCCAAAATTTTTTAGCGAAGGAAAAAGCCTTAATATAATTATAAAAAACTAATTTATATGTATTTATGAATAATCATATTGCAATGTAATATTACGTAATATTTAGATGTAATCTTATAATCTCCCTTTAGTAGGTATTTTTTGCAGTATTTTAGCCCTAGGGTTCCGCGAAACACACTTTGAGAATGGCTGGTATAGGCAAATCTGCGGGTCATCAGTAACCATTACCGCAATCGTGTTATTTGCCTAAGTGGACCCAGGATAATAGGATGGAGAGCGCCTGGGGTCGCGCCCACTTTTGTGTGCCCCATAACTCCACTCCGCCTTTGCACCTCCCGGCTGTGCTATCCGCCATGATGTATTGTAAATTACCAGCGAAATTGTCTAAGAATTTGCAGTTTGCTCCCCTTTAGTTGTTCTCCCAAATTGATGCTGTTGTTTTTTTAAACTACATTATACAGAGTTACCCAATATAACGATTTAACGAACTTTTCGAAATCCCCTAGAACTGCCCGTAAGAGCTAATATAAAATATACCTTTATATCACGAATACATTTGCAAAATATAAAAAGAAAGTATTATTTACCTCTATTTAACGAAATCGTTCGCTATAACAGGGAAAGCAGATTAGTACCTACGTAAAGCTGACATTAATAATTTTTTTAAACCTTGTTAAATCGAATCGCAGACTAAACTAACCTCTGTATAATGAACCTCATTGTAACAAATTACTTGATATATCGAATTATTTTCTGATTCCTTTCAGTATCGTTATATCATGGTTGCATTGTAAATATTATTGGTTTTTTTCGTTAAATCTCAAATGAATCGGGTAGTGTTCCCAAAGACGCTCGTTCGTAGCCACAAACCGTTTCGATATTGCTATACTTTTTTTTTGTCTTATCGTATTAATACAATAGAATGAATACACTTTTGTTTTTATAGTTTTTGCTATAAACCAAACGCGGACAACCGGTTACGTTGCGTTAAGTTTTTTTTTAATGTCGTGTCGTTGTTTCGTTGGCCTATTTGTTTTTTCTGTATAGTAAAAAACTATAACGCATTTATTGCTGTCGTACGTACATAAATAAACACACGCATTTATCGATTTTTTTATTAAGTGATAATGTCTTTTGTTTTATGTTTGTGTTATAATTTTTTAATTTTTTAAATAAAGGGGATTCTGTCCTAAAAACTAACCTGTAAAAACTCTAGTACTTAACATTATTATATCTATTGTTGAAGTGAACAAGACACTATTACAGTTGCTGCGTATTGTATTATTAAGTACAGAGACATCGTCTCTCAACCATTTTTATGTCGCGACCCACGAAAAAGCCAAAAAGTTAAGTAAAAAGTCTTGCGACCCCCCACACATTACATCTTAATATTTAGTTTTATAACACTACACTAAAATTCATTCCTTTAATAAACGAATCTTTTGTATTTATATGTGGTTTGTATTTATTATTTTTCAACAGACTGCAACCCCCCCCTTGAGAAACGATGGTCTAAGAGTTACAATAAGAATCTACGGATGATGGTCGATACCAATCTAACTTATTATGGGAATAAATTAAAAACAAATATAGCTATTTACATTAGGTAACATTTAGTGATGTCATTCGTCATCTTTAACAGATTTGACCTTCGAGATCATTGTAAATTGAATTCGCCCGGAACAACTCTATTTGAACCATTGTTAGCGAGATATTTTTTACAATACTAATTTATTTGAAGCTGTTTTTTTACTATCAACTTTATACTACACTAGCTTTTGCCAGCGGCTTCGCTCGCGTTAAGAAGTATTATTATTAATTAGGTTTAGTTTGTGTGGCTTTACTCCAGTTATTAACCACATATCTGTCAATTTTTAATTTCAGTTCAATCAGTCGAAAATCTAATAAGATTTATACAAATTTTCATCCCCTATTTTATCCCATTGGGGGTAGAATTGATCAAAATCCTTTCTTAGCGGATGCCTACGTCATAACATCTACCTGCATGCCAAATTTCAGCCCGATCCGTTCAGTGGTTTGGGCTGTGCGTTGATAGATCACTAAGTCAGTCAGTCAGTCAGTCACCTTTGAGTTATATATATATAGATTTAAGTAATTGGATTTGGTTATATTTACTAATTTAATAGTAGTCATAGATAGGGTTATACCTACTACCTAGTAGGTCAGTGACTCTCAACCTTTTTTTTCGATGTAGTACACTTAGAAATTTGTGGCACACAAAAGTGAGACAGTTGAGAAGTGTTGAGAATTACTCACTGTACTATGTACTAAAAATTTTTAAGTGTACCCGTAAATTGCTTTAGGAACAGTCGAGTATAGCATTTATAATTAGTTGTTTCAGGCGTTACTTTGCGGAAATCCATATTAAATGAAATTAGTTAAAATTATTTTGCTTACAATTCCCGCTACAACACTCAGTAATTTGTCTCGACGCGTCATCGCGATGGCATCATCAGGATACGTGAAGTGGCGAAACGCGTCGAGACAAATTACTGAGTGTTGTAGCGGGAATTGTAAGCAAAATAATTTTAACTAATTTCATTTGAGTATAGCATTGTTAAAATTGATTCAAACGATTATAGATATGCTTTGTAGCAATCCTCTTCACTCACAAGTTTAATATCAGACAGAATGCGGTCATATGCCGAACTGTTATTGTGTATTAAAAAACAAGTAATTTCAAAGTAGTCTAGATTACTTGGATAATGGATATGGATTTCCTTTGAATATATTTCACACGGGTTCCGATTTCCGGTAAAAAGAAATATTTCATTAATATATAAATAGGATACAGAAGGACCCTTGTTCTGGGGTCAAGACATGATTCTGTAGCTATTTGTTGAATTAAATTTTATTATATGTAAATTAACGACAAACAAAATATTTTTCAGACAAATATCGAGTATAAATTATTGTTTTTGTTTTAAGAACGTGGGAAATACAAAATTAAGTAAACGTCATTTGTTTTATAATAAAACGGCGAGATGACGTCCACAAACAAGACTTTGTGAATATAGTTATTTTGTGCACAATTGCGAAGGTCATACTAGAGTAAGATTAGTATAAAAACTACAATATTGATGACTTTTTCTGTTTATTTTTTTACATACTTACAAAAACTGTCTGTGAATAATTAAACGAAGCAGTATAATTGGATTTTTTATTCGAAAAAATAAACTCATATATGTAAAGCTATGTTTACAGTTTGCGGCTGTTAATGAGCCACCAGTTAGCGGCTGATTTAGGTAACAATTACTACATCAACAGACTAAATCCTATTGCTGTCTCGAATCGGCCACTTACTTGATTAGCGGCTTAGAATGGCTGATAGTAAGCCGCTAGCTATAAGGCCTTTATAGAAGTACCTAATTCGTCCTATAGGTGAATCAATGATGTTTATATCAGTGGTTCTCAACCTTTTAGTGATGAGGGACCATTTGACAAAATTTCTGTCTCCCCATGGACCATGTCCCGTAAGTAGTGTATCAAACAAAAACTGGTCACGAGCTATTAAAAACATTTTTAATTAATAGTTAAAAATAATGGGTGATTTTTATTTTTCTAAAAATATTTCAATTCAGTGATATCTTTTATAAATATTTCATCGCGTGTTAGACAATTATGAAAGTTCCGCCGTTCACTATAATTTATTTCTCAAAGTCAAACGCACCTTTAGGAATCGTTTTTTTGTGTTTAGTAAGAAATTATATTTTTACCACCTCATAATTACGATTTAACGACAAACTCTCTACAACGTCGAAATTATTCGACTTTGAATGTTTTACATTGTTATTGATACAATGATACACTTTATGCAACATCACAGTCACTTTAAATAACATACACAATACGTCATTATTAAAAGACTAGCGGTCCGGTACGTGCTTCGCTACGTATAAAGTGAAATATTAAAAAAATATAATTGGAACATCAAATTCATGCATCAAACAGCATGAATGACATAAAAAGTTTCAATTACTGTCAACACTGAAAATAGTTTCAATTTGACAGCACAATCCGCCATTTATTGAATTCATTTGGCACAAAAAATGTGATAAATGAAGAACCGTTCTACTGATTTTGTGCAAACTTCACATAAACCATCTACTAAATAGTCCGAACAAAGCCTAAAAATTTGGTTTGGATAGGTGAGCCCGTTCTTGAGTTATAAAATTACAACGAAAAGTGCCATTGATTTTTTTTTTTATATACATATATAGATAAATAGTACTTTCTGAGTTGCAGAAATTAATAAGAATTGCAGCTGTGTACGTTCTTTATACTTTATTAGTAAAATAATATTTTCTTCTCTCCATTTAATGACAACTTTCTTTAGCATTGTAAAATGTGCAAGCCCTTAAGTACAAGTATATTTAAAATATAAATGAGATAAATATATGTACAAGTATGAAATTCATGAAGTAGCATTGTTCACACGTAGAAATTTAATATGGAAAGATCGCATTTGCAGATATAAGTGGGACCATCGATAACGCTTTATGAGGAATCGTGTGCACGCCTCTTCACATCTTTTTTCGTATTATCGCAACACATATCTGACTTTTCTTTAAAAAAAGGTGCTTGATCAGGATTATTTTTGTGTGAATTGAGTCATAAAAGTCAATTTTGATTAATTACGCATTGAAATATTATGTTATTGTAAGAACTATATCTTTTTTATATTTTAATTATAATAAAATCACATAAATAAATATTAGTTTAGAAAATAAAAAGCAATAAAATTGTTAGAAGCGTTTTGTTATGCGTAGGCATGTTTCGATAGCTATAATGGAACGTTACAAACGTCAACGTCAGCTGGGCGTTCAGTGTTGAGCGGAAACCAATAAATTAGAAACACGTCATTTTAAGCGATAATATTAATAAAATGAGCTTTTAAAATAATATAATTTAGATAGGACTGCCATTAAACACCGGGTAAGTGATATTTATAATGTACTTCTGTTATATTTACTGCAGAATATCTCTTTAAAATGTCTACACATTTCACAATTGAATTATTCAATTAAAAGTAAGTGTTAAACAGTATTTGTCTATTTCAGATTTAATAAAACTCAAATAACGATGAGACTGTACACATGTGCGTTTATATTAATAGTTTTTCCTTATGCGCCTGGATTTTGTGAAGTGAAACCACCAATCGTAAACCCCGGCGTATTAACACAAACAAGCGCAATTGGCGATTGTCACGCGTGTAAATTATTCGTAGAATCGTTCAAGAACGGTTTAGAGCGGACTTCTAGAGGTAAATATGAGGGAGGGGATGCTGCATGGGAAGAGGAGAAGTTAAAAAAGTCATATTTACGAAGCGAAATGCGCTTAATCGATATTCAAGACAATCTATGTCGCGAAGAACCTAAATATGATGTACAATGTCATAACATTGCTGAAAAAGCTGAAGAGTTTATAGAACATTGGTGGTCGGAGCATTTAGATGAAAAATCTGACTTATTTACATATATATGTGTAGATAATATGTCCTTGTGTTGTCCAGAACATCATTACGGGAAAGACTGCACTCCTTGTCCCGGAGATCACAGCAACATCTGCAATGGACACGGGAAATGCAGAGGAGACGGTACAAGGAAAGGCAACGGTACTTGTTTATGCAATTCTGGATATAAAGGAGAAATGTGTGATCGATGCGAGATGGGATTCTATTTGTCATTGAATGACGGAAAAACTAGCTGTCTACCTTGCCATAAAGGCTGTTCAAGTGACTGTCGTGGAGGGAGCCCTAAAGATTGTGTGACTTGCAGACCGGGTTACGTATTCGAGTCTGATGAAGGTTGTACAGACGTAGATGAGTGTGAAGATTTAAATAGATGTGAAAGAAGTCAGTTTTGTGTCAACTCGGAGGGGTCGTATGCTTGTTATCCATGTGATAAGGCTTGTGAGGCTTGCTATGGCGATGGACCTGATTTATGTAGGAAATGCGCGAAGGGGTATACTAAGAAAGGGGAGATTTGTGCTCGGGAGAGGGAGGATGAAGATAATTCTGATCAACTTACGACTGCTAGGTAAAATTATGATTTTTGTAAGGCTATATTAACAATGGAACACACAAAATTTAAAGTATAAATTTAATAAACATAAACTCATAGTAAGCTCTATGGAATGTTGTGTCGGTGTTGCCAGGAAAGTTAAAATTTGGTTTTTATTTTTACAGTGACATAAATGACGAGCTATAGAAAATTAGATTATTGTTTTTAGGTAAAATTAATTTTAATTTTTTTCTTTTGGGGTTTTTGGTGATGGGGAAACATTTACTACAATTTCATATTTATTGATGCATGTAACATTATTTTTCATTTTATTCTGAAGTTAGGTATGCACTGTAGTTTTTTATATCGTTAACATTTTATATTTCTGAATCTCCCATAAATATCAGACAGTATCATTGTATATTTGTTGTGTACAGTTAACATAAAACATATAGGGGATGAACACCTCTCAATGTGATATAATTCTTTTTGAGATACATTAATACCCCGCTTTACGCGACCCCGTTATGCGCGGTTTCACTATAACGCGAAATTCAAATTTATTATTAAATTACGCGAAAGAGTGCGTATAAACATAATGTAGTCATTCAACTTCTCTATGGTCGCGGGAATTTCAGTTAACGCGATTTTTTCCGGAAATTATCCCTCGCGTAAAGCGGGGCATTACTGTAGTAGTGTATGTCCAGTGGGTCCCGGGTTTGATTCCCAGTCATAAAAATTATATTTTATGTTAGTATGAATACTTATTGATATATTTTAAAAATGAAAATGTTTCAGACTTGGATGGTTGTTTAATTGTGTTGTTTTTGTACTGATAATAGTAAAGGATATCCGAAGTTGAAATTATTTATATTTTTGATGCTAACTGTACTTTAGTGTATTAAAAAATATGTATAAAAATTAACTTTTTAAAAAAATATTTTAGGCACCTAACTTACGTGGGATTGCTTATAGCGACAGGAATATTGTTACCGAAGTCCTCGTTTATTGGAGTTGGTGTCGGGATTATGGTGATAACATACATCATTGGTGCGGAGTACTACTGCATGATAAATGGACACTCGGGATTGGTGGATTTGAAGGAATTTGATTTGATGCAACTGTTTAATGTTTGAAACACTTTATTGGCCTGAGTTCTTATTTTGAATGTGTTTTTGTTTTGTAGTATTTTGTAATTTTTGAAAATAGAATTCTTTCACTGCCATGACTTTATAATAAATAAATAAATAATATATAAGTATTGAGCCTAATTTTACAATTGTTTTTTGTTTCTTTTGGAATGTTAATTTATTATTGTTATTAAATGTGTTAGTTAGACTGTGAATTTGTTTTTTATTCCAAATTTAAATTTTTGTTGTTTTTTTAAAAAGAAATAAAATTTGTACCAGTAATTGTAATTTATTGTTTTTTAAAATAAATTATTAATTATATACAAGTATTTTATTTATGTATGATATCTTTAATTGGTAAGTGTGTCCTTTCATTATGTATCCATATGCGCGTAGATATTTATAATAAAAATATTAAATACGTCTAAGTGCTTTAGTGGTTGACGGTAGACTGAGGAACTACCCTCAATACATTATGCAATATAGATACTTATTTAGTCGGTGTAGTGGAGGTCATAAATTCTTGTACACAGTTCTTTCGGTTTGTGAGATGCAATAGCTAAACATAAAATGGTGGACTACTATGTGAAAATCCATATTGTTTTAATATCGTGTTTGATTCGAATCTACTATTCATAGTTTGAAAGCGTTTTTAATCGGCCATCGCTAACCAATGTATTGTAATTTTGAATCGATTTCACGATGAAGAGAACGCGTTCAGTTATTGCACTTTCATTTGTTTGTGTGAACTCAGCGAACATTGTTGATGTTTCGTAACGTTGCATTGTACTAGAGCAGTCTCACTGACTTTCTTTCTCTCTCTGGAGATATATGCCCGAGAGAAAAGAAATTGTTGGTTGAAAAAATTATTTAATTATAGTATATGTACGAGTATATAAAACATTAGATATTACGGTAATCATTCATGAAATTATGGATTTGACTGCGACTGCTCAGGTTTATTTAACGGACATTTGACAGGACTTTTTACAGGCTTATATATCAAAATTTACGTAAGCTACAAAGGAGACGGCCGTATCACGAAACTTCGGATTTGCCTGAGTTTCAGATTTCAATTCTTCTGCTTTTTAATACTCAATTATTGATATTAAAAATAAATGTAGTATAAAAACACAAATAAAAAAAAAAAACTAGGTATGAACCATATTATTATTTTTTTGTGACTGTAACTCATTTAAAAAAAAATACCATTTTGTCACTGTGGTATTCAATTTAAAGTATATAAAGTTACCACTCTTTAAAAAGAACTAGTGTTTTGTGAACTAAACTTGGAGCGAGTTAAGAACGGAGTGAGAATGCAAAGTGGCCCTTTAATAGCGAATGCCTAACAGTAAAATTGTGCAATCATCAACAGCTCTCGCCTAGATATTATTCTTGATATAGTCTCATATACATCTCTATAATGTGGTATTGAATACATGTATATAGTGGCTTTATATATTTTAAATAAAATAAATTAGCACAGGTATTTAATTAGGCTTGTAGACATAATATATTATTTTATTGAAGACTAGTTGTTGCCAGGGACTTCGTTCGCGTAGTAATGAAGATATAAAGTACTATGAAGTTTAAATTTTAACATGAAAAAGCAGTTATTGTGACATAACTGTAATAGTTAGACATATGGTATCGCAGACTTTATTGTAGATATTGATGTCCTCTATAAAACTGTAGTACATCACTTTGCTCTATTGTCAATAATTTCCGCAGCGTACGCAATATAATGATTTTTTTTGCATTTTTTTCACATTTTGAGTTACATTATTGAAATTTTCATTCGGGTTTATAAAAATATTCTATAGCCTATGTTTATCAGGGATAATGTAGGATTGTAATGGTAAAATAATTTTTCAAATCGGTCCAGTAGTTTCGGAGCCTATTCAATACATACAAACAAACAACCAAATGTTTCCTCTTTATATATTAGTATAGATAGATATAGACAATTCTGTCTATCGATTTATTTCGAGTATTCGGGCAAAAGCTCAACAAGAAATTATAAAGTTTAAATAGACACGTAAGCTTTCGCCTCAAAAATATATTTAATCTCGATGTTCCAACGTGCTGCTGTTTGTGACACTATCTTTTAAATTAACTTCCAGTTATGATTTTTGTTTTCTTATAATCATAAAAAACGGTTTTACGGTTAGAAAATAATAATAGAAACTAAAAATGGTTTTACCTAATTCATATTCAAAATAAAAACCTGATATGTCAGTTATAATATAGACTTATTAGCTGTTGCCCGCAACTACGTCTGCGTAAAAATGAATGAAATAAATCTAAGAAGATTTATACAAATTTTCATCCCCTATTTTATCACCTTAGGGGTGGAATTGATCAAAATCCTTTCTTAGCGGATGCCTACGTCATAACATCTACCTGCATGCCAAATTTCAGCCCGATCCGTCCAGTGGTTTGGGCTGTGCGTTGATAGATCACTATGTCAGTCAGTCAGTCACCTTTGAGTTTTATATATATAGATTCTTCACGTTCCCATTTACGTACATTAGAGCTTCATTACTAATTGAGTATGTTATGAAATTGTTTAACCTCTTCACGTTCTTGGATATATATAAGGACGTTTAGTTTTTTAAAATAATAAATAGAAGAACATTTTTACATATTATTATTTATACATAATCAATGTCATTTTACGTTTACCCTTAGGTATACAATAGGATGACAATGCCACTATACAGCAGCTATTCTTCTACGTCATAGTATATTTATTATATATTATTATGACGTTAGTATGTAAGTGGACAATGCCAGTATACAGCAGCTAAATCAGATTGATAATTATTAAATTAATAAATTTATTTCATTTATATTTGGATTCGTATTTGTGTTGACGAGTAAAAGCGCTCTATTGGAGTCCAATTACTAAAAGTAAATAAATAACAAATAAAAATATAACAATTTATTCACGACAGAATCTCTCAATAAGAGAAGTGTTTTTTTTTGTTTGGCTGTACTAGTACTGGTTTTTCTATTAAAAATATTTAAGTAATATTTTTCTAACCATAAAAAAATCATAAAAGTGATTTGTATTAGATTTTTGGGTTAAAATTCTGACAAGTTATTAACTCTGAATTTTGGTTAAAAACAACATAAATTTTAACAGTTTTAAATAATAATTGAAATCGTGATTTTAGTAATAACATTTATTATATTTAATTGCGAAATATCTACAAAAGAAAACTTGTCTAACCTAACATAGGAAGTGTTTTCAAGTCTCTCCACTTTAAATGGCGTGAGATGCGTAGGTGAAGCCAGGGTTACCAGATTAAAAAAAATAATTGATTTCTTTTATTAATATTCCAAAACTATGCACACACTCCGTCCCTTTACACGAAAACAGTAATAGTGACATACAAAAAACAAAAAAGAAAACAATTTACCATGTAAGTACTCTTTTGTTTTTAGTTAATAAAAAATTACTATGTGACATGCGTGACGTACGTATACAAAAATATTTATAATCTATAAAACTGATACGCTTTCAATAAATTCTACGAATATCCAAAGAAAATTTAGGCTTACCTATTAAAATACCTATTGAATTTCCTACATAATTTATGTATATTATACGCATTTAAATGTATACACCTAAATATGACCTGAGGTGAGTATCAATGAAATCCGAATGAAAAACGTCCATTTGCCCACAACCATCTGGCAATTCTAAATCACCAAGCCGCAGACAATCGACCGTAGCTGTCATTAGAACGCGGAAGTCTTACCACCATTTTTCTTCCTAGGCCTGCCATTACTAACCCGTGGCAGTTACTATTGCATTGTTGAACTTACATTGCTGTTTTCCTAAGACAACGGACTAGCAATCTTGTAACAAAAGGCGTGTTGGACGTGAAAATTGTTACCATTTGTCGTTGAATGATAGGTCGTTTAGACCGCTTATGTAACCGGTCTGTAGGGTTTATTCTTGTTGTATTGAGATAATTTCCAGAAAATTCCGAATAAATGATTAAAATATTTATTACAATATCAAGTTATAGTAATTTTAGTGCACGTGGGATTGAATTCCGATCGTAATAAATTAAAAATATAATTTATGTAGTAGGCGTTTGTTTCTTGATTGTCTTTTGTTTTGTATTTGTTCTAATACCCTTTAATTATGTATCTATGTATAATTTATCCTTTCGCGTATTTAACAAGAATATAGCTTTAATCTTTAGATTGTTATCGCGTTTTGATACAACATTTCCAGCGCTTTTTCTCGGATTTTGAAACTTATGTGGCTTAACAACCGTGGTTATGGTCTTGTTAGACAGGTACAGGCTTTAGTTTGTTGTTATGACGGACTTAACTACTAACGCCCTCTATCGGTATGTATAGTCTAATAATAATAAAATTGTACAAAATATTAAAATAGCAAAAGACGAAGTTAATTCGTTTAGTTTTTCTGTAAGTTAAATGTACTAGTAATAATAATATAAATAATTGAATAATATTTTTCGATATACAAAGTAACCTTAATATAACGATTTCCTGGATTTAACGAATTTTTCGAAATTCCTTAGAACTGCCCGTAAGAGCTAATGTAAAAGTAATTGTTGAGACATGTGATACTGTATTATTTTATTAATTTACATCCCTGTACCGATGTTTCATGCAAAATAAATATAATAATAATAATACATTATTGCTTTAAAACATAGTAATAACAATACAACAACAATAGGAAACAGATTTAGAGCAATTGGCGATCTTATCACTAAAAGTAATTTCTTCCAGATAACCAATTGTCATAGAAGCAGTGTTAGTATTGGGCAATGCAATTTAGATAAATAAAATACATAAATATAAGTAAACTAAATATATAATGAACATACACATATATACAAATATTATTCAGAAGGAGATAGGTATAGTGATTTAAGTTTAAGTTTAAAGATAGGAAGAGATGGTGCAGATTTAATAGATAATGGTAAATCATTCCAGAGACGTATAGTTTCCACAGTAAAGGAATTTGATTAGAAAGACGTAGAGTCTGGCTAACGAAAGTAGCGACTGGATATTTCTGTAAACTTTTTTTATGGCAATACTGCATCAATAGTGTCATAATGCCATCTGTCATCTATCTGGATGAAAACAAATAAATTTATAAGTTTACTTTGTTAATTAAAATGAATAAAACCATTAAAACCATTAAAATTAATGTTCGGAAGTTACTTAATGTTATGATAAATAAATACAAAGAAAAACAACACGAGATAGAATTGGTTGTCATAGAAAAACAATGCTGTTTAAATGCAATTACGGAATTTATAGGTTAGTATATTAAACATTCATTTTATATCCTTACATGTCCGTTTATGGTAATTAAATAATGTTTTTGTGTTAATGTGTTATATATGTAGACTGACAATACACTTAAAATTAATTAATCGAAAGTTTGTGTATTATTGTTTTCACGTTATAGCGGACATAATAATTTTGATACTTTATATATTTTTTTGTCAATTAAACAGTTTCAACCAAACAAACTTAACTGATAGGTTTGTACCAAACCTTAGACTAACGAACTTTTAGGTTAAATTATGATCATAATATTAATGATTTTATATTTTGTTAGCAGCTAATTTGAAGGATGTGGAAGGAATTGGTGATATAAGGAAAACTATAGAAAAGCTGAATGGATTGGTACAAAAAGAGTCAACATGTCATTAATGTTGAAAATAAATATAAGGAAAGGGATAAAATTACAGAAGAGGAGTTGGACAGATTTATAATTAATGTGGGTGACAGCGACACTAGTGAGTTTGAAGAATCATTAGAAGCTGAATTTTTAGAATCAGATTTTGATTCCAACTAATAAATAAAAAAATTGCGAGAATTTTTTTTTCTACATATTCTTTTAAAAGTTTTAAAAGTTATTTCATTATGTATCTCTTTTTAATATATTAATGTATTTCTATAAATCATCTTTCATTTTATTATACAGTCCACATTCGTCCCCACAACATCTTTTTGAGTTGTTACAAAGCACGTGGGCGGCAATAATTCCTCAAAGCACTTTTGATGAGTTGTGTGTATTTTTTATTTTATTTATATTAAATAAAACTATTCAAGTATCTACTATCCTGACCTGACATCCCAGAAACAATTTAAAATTAATTAATGTTGTAATTTTAGGTCAATAAAGGCTACTTTAATTTATTTTGGTTATGTATTTGTTTAGTGCAAGTATCAAGATTCTATAGATAGACTGTAATAATACCAGACGAATTTTTTTTAAATTTGCCGCCATTTTCCAGTCGCTACTTTCGTTAGCCAGACTCTAGTGTGAGAGGACTTTCATACATATTAATTACACTTAAATATTACCTAATAAAATAACAAAGTAATATATTTCGTTTCATTTCAATTATTTCTAGTCAAATGACCGCTCTAGTCCAAATGACCTTGTCATAAAGTAGGTTACTTAATACATTAATAATAACACATACGAAGATTGTAATCGGCGTTTTGGCAGACAGCTCTCAAGTAGCCGAATTGTATGTTGAATTATCGAATATGAAAGTAAGAGTGCAACAATGTGTGGCCTCGATCTGATATATCCAGTTCGGCAACCATTCAATATCTTATAGCAATACAATGTTATGCTTATGCTATACGTCAGTGTCTCTCAACCTTTTTTTTGTTGTGGCACACTTTTAGAATTTCGTGGCACACTTGTTGAGAATCACTGCTATACGTAGATATACTTACATATATCAGATGTGCCGATTATGACTTTGGCCGACTAGCCGACTAGCCGATTAGTCGGTTGTAAATAAGCCGACTAGTCGGCCTACTAATCGGCCAAGCCGACTACGGTTTAGGGGATTCCCGTGACGCTTCGTTTACAGCTGATTCGCTGCAATTTCAGTCACTACTGACATGTGGACAAATATAAATAACAAAAAAAGTTTTTTGACTCACTAGTTTGACGATAGTTTCAAATATCATCACGCAGAATTGCAAATATATGTCATTAAATATTATGTTGATTTGTTTTTTAATTAAGATACCAATTTTGTTTGATAAATGTCATCAATATATTTTCTTTACAAGGAAGTAACACATACATTTTATTGAGAAATAGACACAAAGTAAGAAGCCGGATAGTCGGCGCTTTTTGCCGATTAGTCGCCGACTACGATAGTGGCCGGATAGTCGGCTTTACCGACTAGTGGCCGACTAGTCGGAACATCTCTAATTATCACTGCTCAATATAGGCTAAATAAATTACAGGAAAAAATAAGGTATCTTACTAAAAATACAATAATGTAACCCAAGGTTGTTTTTTGGATTGGCATAAAAAGCAGGCGTCGTTGAAATATGAAACTTCATTATTCTTCATTACTACGCGAACGAAGTCGGGGGCAACAGCTAGTTAGTTATAAAGCACATCTATCTTTGTAAAAGGAAAAGCGCGATCTGGAATCCAATTAGATGTTAAAATCAATGAAAGCAGGTAAAAAGGGGACCTCAACCTAAGTCATACGGGTCACCCTGATGGGACCTTCGACGGTAAAAGTCAATGTCCTACGAAATTCACAAGAAATAGTGGGATCATTTTAAACGTTGAAAAGGTAAAATTGGGTGTTTGCAATGAAAAAAATAAAAAATTACGCAGTTTAGTCGAAATTGATCTGAATTCTGTGATTCATTTGTTTTCTTCTTAATATAATATTATTGCCGTAATTTTAACGATCTATATGAAAATGTCACGGATCTTGATTTATTCCATTTAAAGCCTAAGAAGCTCAAGTCTATTTTGCACTTGGCTTTCCTATAACACTCTATGTTCGAGCAGCAGACTAGCATTCATAATTAATCATTAATGTATATATGTAGTTTCCTTCAGATGTTTATCACAACTATTAGGTTAACAAATTTAGCTTTATTTCTCTAGTCTAGTGTAGTTGTTACTTTCATGTTATGGTTTGTTAACTGTTTGTTTGTGAATGTCTAAATAAATAAATATGACTTTGACCGTAAGTTACCAAAGGATCGATACAACGAGAATAAGTTTTAAACTATAGTAAGAGTCGTAACTATAAACAGCATAGTTTAGAACGCTAAGCTGTCATTTTTGCGCGAACAAATGACAATCTTAATTAAGACTTAAGACTTAGTAAAAGACAACAATATTATTTCCTACGTAATAGATCAGGGGTGGTCAACCTGCGACTTGCGAGCCACATGCGGCTCTTTGAAGGAATATTTGTGGCTCTCGATAAATGTACCCCAGTTCCTTTTTCATTTTTTTTTATTGATAGCCCAGCATATGACCACATTCCGCCTGATGTTAAGCTAGAGTGCAGTCCATGAGTGGAGACAACTGTTACCACAGACAGATGTCCGTGCTTCAGTCGACCCCACTATGCCGGCTTGAGGAGACGAATATGCTCTGTCCAAATTACAGGGCACACTCCTCTCGTTGTCCCGGCTACTTCCAAGCTGATCCCGAAACGCGACTAGGTCACTTCACGGGTGTTCCGCTTGAAAGTGGTGGTACTAATGCCATCATCAGTCTGCCTACCACTCTTATGCTTTTGTGCTATTATATTTTTAAAAAAATATGTGTGTGTTTCAAAATGGCTTTTAAATTATTGACAACAATGAATATGAAAGATTTTTTTTTGTATACCTTTTAAATACGTATTTAATTGCGGCTTGTGAAAATTTTTAAATTTTGAAAAATGACCCACCCTATCAAGGAGCTTGGGCACCCCTGCAATAGATTTTCGGACATCTTACTAGGCTTGATCCTCTACGCACACTGACAAAGGTATAGCTGGTAGACAATGCCAAAGGCATTAAGTTTGCCTCTTTACCTAAGTACCATTTTGGTGCAACAAAGGATTATTATTTTTTGGGATTATTATTTGGGAGCGAATTTGAGTTGACATAGATTTTGAATATGTTCTGTCTGATAAGTGTATTTATTTTGATAATTGTATATATTCTGGTATATATATATTCTAACAGTTTTGTTCATATATTCTATTTTTATATTTTTATATATATTTCTATTTTATATTCTATTCCACTAGTTCAGTAACTGGGGTAGCCAGTAGCACAGGTTTTCTTTGTTGTTTTTATGTACTAAAATTCTTTATTAATAAACTATTATTTATTATTTAATTTATTTAACCTATTTGCAATAGTCGCCTCCGCAAAATAGGGAATTTGTATAATTTAAAAAACTTTATTAAATATAACGTTCTTGTTACAGATAACGAAATCTTCGATGCCGTCTTGCAGAAGGGGTCAGAGTGAACAGTTAAAAAATTGAGGTGAATTTTTGAAAGAAAAAAGTCGAAATATTTTAGTATTATCAACCCAAAAGAATAATTAAAACCAATTTTACATTATCACTTATAACTACACCGATTTCCATTTTCAGCTTAACCTTTAAATACTGAGGTGGATTTAATTTCGCGTAAACACTAACGTGGGGGCCTCAGAGACCCGTATATATATATATGTGCTGGTATTTAAAAATCTTTCGGGTTTTAAGGGTTTAGTGTTTAATATTTAGCTTCAGTGGATGTATTTAAATAAAATAAAATAATTTGTATATAATTAACTATAATTTAAAAATTTAGAAAACACTTAGCATTTTTTTTTTTGGAAAAAATCACATGAGATCATAAATCAGCAAGAATAAAAAAAAATATTTTAAAAAAACAAGAATTTTATTTTCTCAAAACCTGAGAGGCCACCTCAGCAGTTAAAGGTTAACTAACTTTTTTGAAACGCCCCACACGAGTCCATTGCAAGTCGAATGCAAAAACCAGATAAACGTCCATATAGAACTGTAAACAAAACAATAAACATTATACAAACGACACGGCTAAAAATAAAACCAGGCACCATTTATAAAAAGGTACTAAGTCGTTTTTTACAATTGCATTCCTAGATGCGCATCGCTGGATAAAATATTAAAAAAACTTTCGCGTACATTACGACTGGCGTGCTTGTGCTTTGGGAAAATAAAGCAAATCACGACATCGCCTACTTTGCATGGTCTTCATTAACATAATGTATTTAACAGATCCTTGCTAGTTGCTACATTGTAATATTAAATGCTGTAATACAGTTGAATCTATTTCTATTATTTATAGCAGCGGTTCTCAAACTTTTTTGGCGAAGGAAAAAGTCTTAATATAATTATAAAAAACTGATTTATATGTATTTATGAATAATCATATTGCAATGTAATATTTAGTTGGAATATTTAGATGTAACCTTATAATCTCCCTTTGGTAGGATTTTTTGCAGTATTTTAGCCCTAGGGTTCCGCGGAACACACTTTCGCCAAAAAAGTTTGAGAACCGCTGGTCTAAACTTTAAAACATGACATTCTATGCATTTTAAGGAAAACGAGCATTTTAAATGAATGCGTGTACACCTTGACCTCAAAAAAGAATTCAAAACCAACGTTTTCTAGTTAAGGACGATACAAATGCATTGTAAATGAATATAAACGTGATTATATATATAGACGTATAAACATTTGTTTTGCCCGAGAGTATCGCCCGGTAATCGATCGGTACATTGATCGTTCTACAGTGCCAAATTTGGAGCAGCTAACTTAATTCTGACTTAGCATTAAAGACAAGAGCAATCTTAACTTTGAAATATAATAATTTTAGAAGGTTTAACTTAAGGTTCTGATGCTTTGGACGATTTTGTTTACAAAAATATGACACATCCTTATTTCTGTAGGTAGACAGACTTTCAAAAGTTTAGAGCCTATGGGAAAAAAGGAAAGGAAGGTTCGCACGCGAGTTCTAAATAAACAGGTTGATTTTTGAGCCGATCGATTTTTTGTTGCTACAGTCTGCACAGAACGCCGACGTCAAGAGATGTATTCGTGTGTGAATTATAGGAGATATCCACGTGAAATTCTTCCACTAATTGATATTGTTCTTTAAACTAATTTAAAGAAGACTTTGTACTTATACTGTGCTCTCTTTAGCCCTACATCCCCACCTTATCTTAAACAACGCTTCTAATCTCTTCACCTCTTCCAATATTATTCTCTTCCTTCTTCCACTAATCACACTCTACTGTTTCCTTCTCACACCATATCCTTCTACTCTTCTGTTCTACTTTACTGTGGAAGCTATACGCTTCTGGAATGATTTACCATTATCTGTTAAATCTGCACCATCTCTCCCTTCTGCCAGTTAATCTTTGGGAGATGTGAGCGGTGATGTTAATAGTACAGAAAAAATAAATAAATACAAAATAATATAAAAAATTTACACTAATAAAAATAATATAATAATATAAATATACTTAATAATTACCTATGTGAGAGTATCTTGTTATTCTGTTTATGTAGGTAGTGCTTATGGAGATTGTTTTTAAAACTGTTAAAACTTAAATCATTATACTTCTCTTCTTCTGAATAATATTTGTGTATATTATATACTAGCTTTTACCCGCGGCTTCGCTCGCATTTAAGTCATTAACCTTTAAGTACCGACGTGCGGTCTGACAGGCCCCGGCAGGCACTTGACTCGCTACTTTACCCCTTTCCCCACCAAATTCCGATCCCTGCTTTTCAGTAGCTGCAGGAACAGTGCCCACTTTGACATCGAAACAGGAAGGCATGACGTCGCGCCCGTATTTGGTGAGTAATTACGATTTGAAATTCCGACGAGGCCTCTCAGGCCTCACGTCGGTACTTACGTAAGTTTTTTGTTTTATTACTTTGTTACAAACTTTGTTGTAAACTGTTATTTTTACAGATAATGTAAACTATGGATAGACCAGGACCTTCAGGTAGTAAAAGAAATAGTTCTGCGACAGATTTACATCATTCAAGGAAACCTTGGATAGGTATTAATGAATTTAATCCAAATTATACGCGGGTGATTGAGAGCTGGATCGCAGATGAAGATTCCAGCGGATCTGAGGTTGACGACGTTGGCGAAGATTTTTGTCAATCTAAACTAAAAAGAAAATTGACATATAGGTGCTATTCGTGCAAAAAGCACATTTGTTCACAATGCGCCAAACAAGCGTGCCCTCACTGTGCTTAGAATTTAAGGGGTAGTTCGATTGTGGACATTTTTTTTTCCAGAAGTTTTATAATCCTACTATAATTTTTTTTCTTAAAGCTATATTAGTCTTAAGTAGGAAATACTATTTTTTGTTATTCTAAGGGGATTATTTTTTGTGTTTTGATTTTTTATGTCTATTAGTCGGATTTTCCCCCAAAATTCAAGCCAAATATGATTGTAGTGTTAAATTTAAAAATGTAATAAAGTTCGTTGTCTTTCTATACTTATTTTTTCTTAAAAACCCTTATTTTCTATCATATTGCACAAACAAATATTTAAATCAACACTTTCATTAAAAAACAATACATAATATAAGCGGCCTCTCAGGCCTCACGTCGGTACTAACGTTACAAAAAATGCACGTCGGTACTTAAAGGTGAAACTATAGTAAAAATATATATTTTTTAATAAAAAGTATCCTATGTTATAATACTTCTAGTACCTCCAAACATATGTGTACAAGGCTTCATGATGTTCGGTAGTTGTTGTTGCGTGAAAACCTAACAATCAAACTCACTTTCACATTTATAATATTAGTAGAGATGTGTAAGTTCATTATGTATTTTATTTATTGTATTATATTTATGTCTTAATTATAAAATCGAGTCTTTCTAAATTGCATTGCCCGATACTAACACTGTTTCCCCTATGACAATTGGTTATCTGGAAGAAATTACTTTTAGTGATAAGATCGCCAATTGCTCTAAATTTGTTTCTTATGTGTATTAGTATTATTATTTTTACTTTTGTTTGCAAAGCAGGATAGTAAACGTTATGTCTAAATTATTAACTGCTTTCAGAAACACCAAAATTACTTTATTTAAAACTCACTAAAAAAGTCAAGTCAAACATAGTCTAAGTAAAATATTGGAACGTATAAAAAATGTGTTGTAAGTGCTTAAAAGTAAATAGTCATTTTAGTCATTTATAAGAATTTATTACGTATTTTTTTCTTATTTATTTCCACTTTCCTATAATAAATATTTTGCAACTAGTTAAAAATATACTTAATTTTTTAAAAATTTTCTTCTTATTTTCATGTTACATAACTCCCCTATTGAGCTTACAAATATTTATTGTAATTAACTTATTTTATTGAAATGCTATTAAAAACTCATTAATGCCATTGTAATATAACAATTATTAATTAAAATGTTTTGTTTTCTTTATACAAATATCTAGTTTAGTAAGATAGAGAATAGATAAGTAATTTTCTTTTAGCCCCTTGCCGAGTAAACATGTGACCAGAGACAATATAAACGCGGGCGGCCGTGTTCCTTGTCTATTGGTTAACGATTTACGATTATGCGGAGTTTAGTAATTTTCTTAAATAGACCTTGTTTTGTTCTATTTTTGCGTGAAAGTAAATATTACAGTATTTTTTCAATTACGGTATTGTTTTAAAATGCTACAAGAATCCAGTTATGCATGTTTTTCTTTCGTGTCGATCTTGAAAATTAAAGAAACAATTGAATTAGTGATTTGTATTATAGTTTAGAATTCTAACTCGAGAATAGGTCTTCTGTCTTTATAAATCAAGCTATTTAAACGTTCAAATGTCACAGCTTGCAACTATTTATGTTTATTATGTAAAAACAAACAATTATCACCGACATTCTGGACGTGGAATGAGCGTGAAATGGCATACTTAACTTGTACTAGTTGTAGGGTGACCATGCTTTCGAATCGAGCTGTCACAAGTAAAACGGATCCGTTAGCAATCGGGATCATGAATTTTTACTAACGACTAACGAGCACCAGCAATCTATCAAATGAACGAAAGATCGAGACGTTCGAAAATCAACAAAAAGTATCTAAAATATTGTAGTTCCAAGTCCGCACGCGGTGGCGCTGCTCAAATTTCCATACAAATCACTTGAAGCGATCTCGGCTCGAAAACCAGACTAAAATTCGTGATAAGCCCACTGAATATAATAATAATAATAATAATAAACGTTTTAACCTTTACATAACGAACAGACACTGTTTAAAGAGATGAATGTTTGTGGACCCAATAAATAAATGAAGAAAAAAATGTTCACAGTTCAGGTTGTCCCCACTTGTCTCGATTTCAAAATACATAAACAAAAAATGTGTTTAAAAAAATATATCTCATGAAATAACAATGGCTATGATTGACGAGTTTCTTTTGGTCTTCGTCTCGTCATACTCGTACGTCTTTCCGAAGCCATTGTAGAGTCTAACGATGAGCAAGCCCACGCCTTTAGTGCCTATGCTAATAAACGATTTTCATTTCATTTCAATTCATAGTTTTTTTTTAAAATTAGATTTACTTATATTTTTCTTCTAATATTGGGTTTCTTCTAAATTGGGTTTTATAGCGAAAACTAAAATTTCCAGTATTAAATTTTAGATATTACTAATTTCACAGTACATACATATATTTATTTACTAAACTACACATAAAATATCATATTAAACGTTGTCACACTAATGATGCGCATACGCAGGTTTTTTTTGCAAACAAAACTAGCTCCGGGTTAAAACATAAAATTAAACGTTTTTATAGTCGAGGTGTTATTTTTAATATAAAAAATGTTGACGACTCTCTTGCATTCTAAACCTTTTTTCAATAACATTTTTAAAAACTTAATTTAATTTTAATTTTTAACCTCATAACACGTGTTAAGCATTATTTCGTCTTATAATTGAAACTAGTTGTTGCCAGCGACTTCGTTCGCGTAGTAATGAAGATATAAAGTACTATGAAGTTTAAATTTTAACATGAAAAAGTAGTTATTGTGACATAACTGTAATAGTTAGACATATGGTATCGCTGACTTTTTTGTAGATATTGATGTCTTTATAAAACTGTAGTACATCACTTTGCTCTATTGTCAATAATTTCCGCAGCGTACGCAATATAATGATTTTTTTGTATATTTTTCACATTTTGAGTTACATTATTGAAATTTTCATCTGAGTTTTTGAAAATATTCTATAGCCTATGTTCATCAGGGATAATGTAGGATTTTAGTGGTAAAAGAATTTTTCAAATCGGTCTAGTAGTTTGGGAGCCTGTTCAATACATATAAACAAACAATCAAATGTTTTCTCTTTATATATTAGTATAGATAACTAGTAGTAATTCGCGAAAAATATTTTAATTAATGTTTAAAATGTTTTATGTGGTTTATTTTTCGTGTTTATGGTTTCGGACAATATGTTTATTTAATTTAATTTTATATAATTATTAATTAATGTAAAACAGGTATATTGGCATTCTAAGAAGGAACGAACATACGTATTATGGGAGCCACTTAATTTTTAATTCTATTTTATAACAAACAAAATTAAATTAAGCTCCTTTTTACATATACGTACATAAATAATATTAGCTTTAGTATTATTTTATTTTAAAAAATTGCTCATTATTAAGTGAACGTATAGATGTAGTGCAGTCGACAATCTTCAAATGAATACAGATTGGACTTTGGACTGTTAGAAAGGGATAACTATATTCTTATCGTGTTGAAGTTGAGGCATGTGTGAAAGGGATGCAGATATCTCTTTTGCCATTATGTAATACCTATATACCTACAAAATCTGTATCCATTTGAAAGTCACCGTGTGTATTTTTTAAATATTACCACAATATAGCTTTAAATGGATAACCGTATTTTTTAGAATTAAATTACATCCATAACACGGGCTTTATTAACACGCTTATATTAGCTTGGGTTGTATGTATGTATGTATGTAACGGAATCTTTGAGCATAATTTTCACCAATTTCCAGAAGTCTGATTAATTTGAAACTTTGCATACGTATTAAGGAACGATGACAATGCAATAATTTAATAACAGTTTCCCATTATCCTTATTAGGACCGCCAGGATTTATAAATTCTTTTATAGATCCTGTGTAGTGGAGTAAAAGAGATAAAGCTAGCGCGCGTGTTTTTTTAGTTGTGTAAACTATTTAATTATTTTTAGGTAAATTTTAAACATGTCCTAATTTCCTAATTTGTATAAAATTATCATAATTATGTTATTTCGCATTATGTTTGTTAATAAATATTATTAGTTTAATAGCTAGTAGCAAATCCACTGGCATATTCTTTCTTATAATAAATAATATTAATCTATAATATATGTAGGACAAAAGTAAGGTTGACCTCAACGGCACTGAGGTCAATCTCGCTGTAATGCTGCACAATCAATAGGTGCTGTGGTTACATGAACAGTTATAATTTATGTGACCTCTTTAAATTTATAGTGTTATATTATTGTTTTCAATTAGAAATATATTATATACTAAAATGTGTTTCAATTTCTATTAATTATATCAATTTTTTTCTATTGATATAAAAACAATTTTCTTTGGGCGTTCACGTAATTTCGAATAGACAATACAGTGGTACCTCGACATACGAGTTTAATTCATTCCGTAACTTTGCTCGTATCTCAAAGCACCGTATGCTGCTGCGAATGTAGATCGGGCGCATGTTGGGGTCGTGTGCGTTTCCTCGTATCTCAAATCTTGCTCGCATCTCAAAGCGAAATATCGCTCGCTCGGCGGCTCGTATCTCAAAACACTCGTATATAGACATTGCCTAGTGTGGGAATATGAAAGTAGTAGTGTTATTTTAATTTATTAATAAATAAATTAATAAAAAAATGAAGTGGAACAATTCTGAATGATCTACTAATTGTTTTTTAAAATTTATTTTGTATACAATTTCAAAAGTCAACATTTATGCTCTAAATATGTACGCTGTAGTAGTAACCAATTGTATAATTTATCATAACTTTCTTGTAATTAAAACAATGAATGGTACAAAAAAGCAAATTCACACAGAGAGGCAAACTCACATCGTAACGGCGCATGCTCTGCACTTTCAAACACTTTCTTTATAATCACAACTATGTGTATACACTTTCAAAACCAAACTAAATCGCCTTTACCTCGTTGTTTTAAAGTATAAAAACGTTTGTAGTTCACTAAAGTTTTAGCATTTAATTTGTGTTACTATAAGTGTTGTTTCTTGTCGTAGTCTTCAAGCGATTCACCTTCTTACGTTTAGAATTTAAAGTCGTAAATGGAGTTTCGGTTTTCTTATGCCAAATGTCGTAACATTCCGAACGTTATGTGTACTAGAATTGTATAATTTTCGAACGCAACTGTCGCTTGTGTTTTGTTTATTTTACTTTGAATTTATCATATTTAATAAAAAAATATTTTGTTCCTTTCTGTGTTCATCAATATATTTCATTGTAATTGTTACATCTAGTCCAATCTGTACTCAGGATTTTAATATGATTGGATATAATCTATGTCATTTTATGTTTACCCTTAGGTATATAATAGGATGACAATGCCCCTATACAGCAGCTATTCTTCTACATGATTATTATAACATTATTATGTAAGTGGACAATACCAGTATACAGCAGCTACATCAAATTGAAAATTATTAAATTAATAAATTTATTTCATTTGTATTGACGTGTAAAAGCGCTCTATTGGAGCCCAATTACTAAAAGTAAATAAAAAAAAAGTACAGTAAGAGTAATATTAACTAACTTGAGTAATATTAACTACAAACTTGCATACACCTTTTGTCGATGACAGAATAACATCGACGACTATTTGTACAATTGGAATTTAAAAGATAACTGTCAGTTTTAATTTGAATTTCGAATAAGGAATTTTGTTTATTTGTTTTAAAGAAAGGTCTAATAAGGACAGTTGGACAGTAGTAGGCAGTTGTTTTTTCGAATTTTGAATTAGGTGAATTTGACTCTTTTATGAATGATAAACTCTTGAAAGATCGGTTTAAAATTATCAAAAGAAACCGCTTCAAGTACTTTCCTTCTTAAATATACTAAGGTTAAAGATATTTAATTATTAAGTGAATTACATAAATTCACTTAATTGGGATAAAATTTATAATTTTTTTTCTTCTTTCTCCCCTCTTCCTTACATCTATTTGGTTCTTGTTTTTTATTTTTATGTATTTTTGTAATTTTATTAGAAGTGTAGTATCTATCCCTTTATCACCTTGAGCATGCCGTCCTATCCTATAATTAAAATTTTATAATATGTAGTTTTAAAGTAATTTTGTAGGTATGCTTTATAAATAAATAAATAAACATAACTTACATAGACTAAATATATCGTATGATGGGTCCCACGTGACAGGCAATGCCTAGTGTGGGACCATCGAAAACTATATATTAATTAACATTATTTATAAATAAATAAATAAATAAAAAAAAAATAAATAAATAAATATGTACTAGAATATTTACAACACCATTGCAAGGCACTCAGACCCATTATATATTTTTTCGATTCATATTTAAATTTGGAATTATTTTTATTATTAGTTATAGCAATCGGCAATTCATTATAGACCTGCGCTCCTTCCACCATAACACTTCTTTTTCCATAGCTAGTTCTAGCTCCCAGGATTTTCATCTGATCTTTATTTCGCGTGTTGAATTTATATTATAATAAATAGTTTATCATTGACAATGGTGTTGTCTGTAAACAAAATCCCTCGCTCATGTGGACCTTGGACTTATAGAATTCCTCAAACATGATAAATATTCAAATAATATTTGTGTAGTTTGCTAAATAAATATCAAAGAAAATGATTTTAAATATTGACCTTCGTTTATTAACAAGTCGCGTGACTCAGCCGTTCCGAGGATGTTACGTTTTGCCTATTTACAAAACTATGTATTATGTCGGTGTGACATCTCTTAGTTTAATATTTATTTAGGATACTATGTACTATTATATAGGATGTTCTATTATCACGAATTTAGTCTGGCTTTCGAATCGAGCTGTCACAAGTAAAACGGATCCGTTAGCAATCGGGATCATGAATTTTTACTAACGACTAACGAGCACCAGCAATCTATCAAATGAACGAAAGATCGAGACGTTCGAAAATTAACAAAAAGTATCTAAAATATTGTAGTTCCAAATACGCACGCGGTGGCGCTGCTCAAATTTCCATACAAATCGCTTGAAGCGAACTCGGTTCGAAAGCCAGACTAAATTCGTGATAAGCCCACAGATCAAAAGAGTGAAATTGCGTGAATTTGTTTTATTATTGTTTTTTGCATAATTTTGGATTTTAGCTTAATTGCAATAGTCAACATTTTATTTCCATTTAAATAAATTATTTTACTTAGAGTTTTTTTACTAGACTAGGTTATTTCTTGTGGTCTTCTCGTCATACGTATCTCCGGAGCCATTGTAGAGTCTAACCATGAGCAAGTGTACGCCTTTAGTGCCTACGCTAATAAACTATTTTCATTTCATTGATTAAATTTCGTGTATGATTCGAATTCGACTATTCTTTTTTTGGTCAATCTGTATGTGCAAATTCACGCTTTGAATTTAATAGAAGGAGGTAGGATTACTAGATATAACGATATCCAATATTGTATAGAGTATAAATTATTATTAAAAAAACATCAAACTACCAATTGGACAGATTGATAATTAAATTTAAGTCAATATAATTATTTATTTAACGTTTAAGGGATTTTTTATTTACGTTTTAAATATAACCTTCAAATTATTACAAACTTGGTGTAGAACAAGTTAGGTATATTTATTTATTTAATTAGGTCTGACAACAGACACTTACAACTATCAAACATAAGATTAACACTAGGTTTACGGACGTTTTCTATATACTAAAACGCGTCAATTTGACGCATATCGTAGAGATAGGTATACCACATAGACAAGTTCAGTATTTCAATACTTTTAAAGAAAATAGTCTTCAATATATATTTCCCTCGATCAATGTATAAAAGTCATACAAAGAGATAAAGTAAACATTTAAACAGTTTTTGGTAATTCTCTGATAAAAGTCAAAATGCGTCAAATTGACGCGTCCCGTAAACCTAGTGTTAAAAGAAAAAACTAACAAATAACTTATGTAAGACCTAGCAGCGCCAGACACGACATGCGTGTAGGTTCAAGTGCCAAACCACTAGTCATATGTGAAATTCACTCCTCATTACGTTTTAACATTTTAATAGTGGGCATATTGCAATCAAACATCCAAAGTCGTGCTGTACCGATTGTAAGTATCTGACATACTGACTCTTGTGTATATGAAAGGTAAAGGAAATATTGGCATAGATTTTATAGAAATCATCTTAAGAACAAATTAACGATGCTGTTAAAGAACACAATATGGATGAGGTTTTAAAAGAATTCGTTGTATTTTTAGAAGACACCCACAAAGTTTTTTCTTGTTGCAAATGGCGTCACTTCTGACTCAGTTTCCGGCGTGTAGCGGATGTACACGAAACAATTACATTGTCTATTATCGTTTTAATTGTGTAAGATTCTAATTAGCTTCTACTAAGTTTTTTTTATAATGACTAAAATAAAAGCGATTAACTTAGATTTATAATTAATAATTTAACCAAATAAATGTGCAGTATCCTTTAGGCTCTTGTCTACTTGCCTATGTGTCTCATAGTCAGAATCTACGAGATTTCGGAAAGGTATATGACGAGAAGAAATCACAAGAAGCTAGGCAATTATTGCTTGTAAAATATAATATTAGTAGGTACAATTCTTGCTAAGCTTTATTTATTAAAAAAATATGATTGTAATAACAATAATAACACTTAATTGCACAAAATAATACATATAAAGAAGAACAGAAGAAAAGGCGGCCTTATCACTAAGCAGTGATCTCTACCAGGTCAACCTTAGGGTAGATCAGGAAGTAAATAATATTATACTACATAATAAAAGACAAGGATGTGTATAAATATGCGTGGTTAGAAGACCTATGACGAAATATTCTCTCAGTGGTAGGCTTGTAAGCAAGCTCGAATATGCAATTCAATCTAATATGGAACTTTTTGTCACTACACTTGACTCGGCGATTAACACTAGATTTACCATACCAGTCAAAATGATCTTGCAAGATCAAATTAAAATTCCTACTGCGTGTAACATTTTCTTTAATTCTTCTAATCTTCTTTAATTTATAACAGAAGAATTAGTATTATGAATTTTATATTATTTTATTTTATATATATTTGTAACAAATATATACTTTTTGGGTTTGGTAGAAATAGGTACATTTAAGCTGGTAAAAAACACAGTTACGAAAAGACAATTAAATAAACCATTCATTTGTTTTTCACTAAAAAGAAAAGTGAAATACGCATTTTATTTTTATTCTGGAAGTTTTAATGTCGATTAATAGGGATAAACGATTGGAGATTGGTCATTGATTGATCAAATTAAGTGCATCTTTTACCCATTAGTGTTTAATGACTGCTAATTTAGATCCTGCAGGGTTAAACCTCCCAGAACGCAGGTTTTAAAGAAATTAAAGTTAAGGTGAATTTACACTAATATACGTCGATATTTACGTTTTTTGGCAATAATCTAAGACAGTGGTTCTCAAAGTTGCCTAACAAGTATCTTAGAAAAATGGGGGTATAAATATTAGTAATGGTAAGATTCCCTAGTAGCGAGTCGCGGAACTACTTAATGATACTTATTTGTTCTAATTGGAAATTTGAAAATACAAGCGTTATCAATATGAATGAAGGATTGTTTTATTAACACATAAATACATTCTAGGGTCCACACAATATTCACTCCCAAAGTTTGGGAATGTCTGATCTGAGAAATATACATTTATAGTAATCTGATTTATGACCAAGTATAACGTTGAATCAGCGGAGGCATTAGTTAGCGCAGTCATTCTCAACCTTTTTTTTTGTTGCGGCACTCTTAACAATTTCAAAAATTGGCGGCAATCATATTATTTAATAATAATAACATTGGTGGCGCACTTTTAGAATTTCGTGGTACACAAAAGTGCCACGGCATAATGGTTGAGAGTCACTGGGTTAGGCTTGGGAGAAAATCTGATGTCCAATGTAATAAAGTATCTTTTACAAGTACTGATGTGTAAACTGCTTAACGTACGTGCTGGTGGGATGTTTAACATTTGATTCTTGCTCCAGATAACTGTACTAAATTGTCCTTAATACAAGGATGGGCTTTCGATTTCAAATTAAAGATGTGCAATTTATTTCAGCATAATAACATGTCTGTGTGCAGGCGCATGCAATTTTAAATATATTTTATTAGTAAGTGTTGTTTTTATAAACCAGCGGTTCTCAAACTTTTTTGGCGAAGGAATAAAAGCTGATTTATATGTATTCATGAATAATCATATTGCAATGTAATATTACGTAATATTTAGTTGGAATATTTAGATGTAACCTTATAATCTCCCTTTGGTAAGTATTTTTTTTGCAGTAATTTAGGGTTCCGCGGAACACATTTTGAGAATGGCTGTTATAAACAAATATAGATTTTTCTGATAATATATACTTTTGTTTTTATTCGCGGCTCATTAACGCGTTTTTTTTAACGTATTAAACCGGATTAAAATTGTTAGCAGTAAGCCGCATGAACTCTTTTAAATTAATCTGTTTCAACTTAATAATATAAATATAATTAATCTAATGTTATCACAATCATGATTTTATTGACTTGTATTTCATCGCTTAGTCAGCAAGATCGCTCAAGTCTTTTTGACTGATTTTATAAGGGAGTGAAAACACGTTTTTTTTAAATTACATATGTCTGTATGGTCCATAAAGTCACCTAATAACTATTTATATATTATTAAACTACCCTACAAAATTACACCAATACAAATCAAATAAGATTTTAATTATAGCCTGGGACTTGATTGCTTAAAATAATTAATCAAAATTACATTATGACTTGATATAATAAAAAGAAGTACTATTATATAAACTAAATGAAATTTTAATTATAGGATAGGACGGCATGCTCAAGGTGATAAAGGGATAGATACTGCACTTCTAATAAAATTACAAAAATACTTAATTTAGATGTTACATAATAATGAAAATAAAAACAAAAAAAACATGAACCAAATAGATATAAGGAAGGGGGAAAAAAAAGAGTTGAGGATGGCAGGAATTATTAAATGTAAGAATGTAAAAAAAAGTACTAAATATATGTTTAATATATATTTATATATGTGATTATACCAAGTAAACATATTATTACTTCTAAAGCTACAAAAATTTATTTACATTTCATAGTATTGTACATTTTGCTATATGTTTTACCTGGTTTTATACCAATATAAAATATTGCAACTAAAATAAAATTAAATTTAAACCATACATTAAAACCTTCGTTCCATTGTATCCTGTTAGTGTTTACCACTTGAATAAACAGAATGAGTCGTGTTATGTCCCTGACTTGCATGTCAAATAACCGCATCGAAGGTCATTTGACTGACGAGAAATTCTTACGTCTCTAAATGGATGTGTTTTTTAATATAATTAAATAAACTTTAATTATTTATGAAGGCATAATTCTTCGTATCAAAATCGGTTGGAGTCGAAAATTCAATAATCACGTTTAAGCGGCAAATATCACGAACTGTCAAAACAGGAGATTGTCAACTGTTTGTGTTTAGAATACTAACGAGTTGTTTGTAACGACTAACAACATAGTCATTGGTGAATCATTTAGTTTATGTCTATATATGGAAAATTGCGATCATGCGGGTTTTTAAGTATTGCAACTCGATTATTTTATTATATTTGGTGTGGGTACGAAGTTTTTGTCTATTTTTTAACATATAGGTACATACAATACCCTGTGGGCTTATCACGAATTTTAGTCTGGCTTTCGAACCGAGTTCGCTTCAAGCGATTTGTATGGAAATTTGAGCATCGCCACCGCGTGCGGATTTGAAACTACAATATTTTAGATACTTTTTGTTAATTTTCGATCGTCTGGATCTTTCGTGCATTTGATAGATTGCTGGTGCTCGTTAGTCGTTAGTAAAAATTCATGATCCCGATTGCTAACGGATCCGTTTTACTTGTGACCAGAGGCGGCTCGTGACATTTTTTTTACAAAAAAATAAACAAAAAACTAGAGCCTACCATTTATTTTATTTGTACAGAAAATCCATTCGCCGGTCTTTTTGGCGAGCGAAGACATCTATTACTTTCTTGTGAAAATCAGATATACAATTAATTAAGCGTTTTTCTATGCTAATCATTCCCCGCCGCGGCGCGCGGCACGGCCGAACGCACGGTTTGGCAACGTCGCGCGTGAGCGGCGCTCCAGATTAGGTTAATTTCTCATACGAAATCTTTTGTTTCACGCGTCGGCCTGAGTCGATGTTTCTCTTTCGCACTCATTGAGTACAATGCTAGGAATCGTACTAAACTTTGATTTATAGGAGCGCAATCGCTGGCGCTCCACTCGTTACAACTTGACGCCAAATATACGCGTAGATATAGGTAATATAATATACTATTGTATAGGCATATTAGAAAAGAATGAATGTAATGTAAGGATAGTATGTATTATGAAGAAATATAGATTACTTCTGTAATTTTCGTGGGAGTGCACTGCACCAGCGCTCTTTAGGACGAGCCGCCAGTGCTTGTGACAGCTCGATTCGAAAGCCAGACTAAATTCGTGATAAGCCCACTGATCCTAGGATTAGAATACTCTGTGCTATGGTTGGTATAACCACAGTTCGTCATTAAAACGAATTATCAATTTAAAAAAAAATAACCCTATCTAAGCAATTTTCTTAGATATAACTTATTATAGTAATTGATAATACTACTACTTTTAAATGTAAAGCGCTAAGTGACTTATTCGCAATTTGGGATCAATTTAAATTAGTCGGATATTACAAGGGTTTTTTTTATTGATAGCCCAGCATATGACCACACTCCGCCTGATGTTAAGCTAGAGTGCGGTCCATGAGCATAGACAACTGTTACCACAGATGTCCGAGCGCAACAATCGACTCCACTATGCCGGCTTGAAGAGACGAATGTGCTCTGTCCAAATTAACAGGGCACACTCCTCTCGTTATCCAGGCAACTTCCAAGCTGATCCCGAAACGCGACTCGGTCACTTCACGGGTGTCCAGGACGATATACTGGGCTGAAAAGGGACTATTATCCTGCTAATTAGTTCTTTAGTTGAGTTGAGCTTGACAATCTATCTGCTATTAATATTCTTGTGTAGAATTAGAGATACAATCACGATACTATGTAGAGCGATAAAAATTACATTCAGTGCTACAAAGACACTATCTGTTACTAATTGCTAATACCGTTGTTATTTACAAAGAATATAATTCTTTCTTTGTTTTAAAGTTGATAAATAAAATATTAATAAAAAAGTTATTTTTAAAAATCTTAACTGAGTTTTAAAGCTTCAAGCATTAAATAATAATTATATAACAAGCTATTTATAAACACGCGGTTCAAAAACTGTTTCAATAGTTCTCATTAAAATTGTCGTAATATTTTAATCAACAATAAAATGAAACCGGGATTTAAACAGTAACAGAAGCGCTTATGAAGAGGTGTCACATTTAAAAGTATTGTTTAGTTGTCATCACTTTTAACATTTGCATACAATACTGCTAAATTAAAATGTTAGACAACTGTTTCTGCATTTTTTTATCGCCTTATTGCATCATATGTATTCGTTGCTTTACGTTTCTTTGGAACGTGTTATGGTTTTTGTAAGCTTTTTACATATAAATTATATTTTTGTGATTCATTTTATTTTTTTTTGACAACTGTTGTGACGGAAATACTAATTCGGTTCTAAGAACTATATTTTAGGTGTTAAGTTTGAATGTTGTACTTGAAAATGATGGTTGAGTCATACATTTTTAAATAAAGACATTTCAAAAATAAGTTCTCACACATTTTAATAGAGGTTCAAAGATAATCTAAAGTTTATCCATTTAAGATATCTCGATACAAAAACTTTAGACCATTAACTTATCCAGAAAAGGGAATAAAAAGAAATATTTGTTACAGATCCGAGCCGACAATGTGACGATGGCTTGTTAAACATTCCCGCCAAGACAAAGGGGTCCGCCATTTTGTTTTCATAGATAAAATACAGTGTTGCCAGGTGAGGATAAAAATGCTTGTTATCGCATAGGTAGTTACTTTACTTTTTTTTAAATATATTTTTAATTAAAAAACTTGATTTATTTGATAATTATGTTGGCACTGGAAAATTAATATAATTATTAAAATATTAAAAGTATAGTAAATTACATTAATAAATATATGTATTTCATTATTGTTTAGTAGTACTATTGACGACTGAACTAATTATTTGTATATAATTTTCCAGTTAGAATAAGGAATGTAGTCCCCACTTCCTTTTATTATTTTGTAATGCAGTCAAGCAAGTAATCGACGTTCAATTAATGTATGTAGTAGTTAATCTCTATTAGTTTTTCTTGGTTCTGCTTAATTGATCGTTGTTTATTTCAACAGAATGTTTACGTGCATTTTAATTGAATACACATTTTAAAAAAATTGTACAAAGCTAATTTCAAATTTGGAATGTGATTTTTTAAAAATATTCCTTCAAATATTCCAAATCAGATTTACAGGTTAGTTTTTTTAAATAAAATATTTAATGAACCTAAAAATCTCGTTTAAATATTTGTTGATATTATAATTAAATTTTACTATACTTTACTTTAAATTCTAAGATTCTTTAAGTAAAAAGAAAGATGTTTTTTGTTTGTCTCTTTGGATTGTTTTTTTTTATCCAAAAGTTTCGTCAAAACATGCCTACGTATGATAAGTATGTCAAAAACGATAAAAGCAAACTAAGTAATGTATTCAATGCACGTTCTTTCTCAATAATAATAATTATTATTCAATATTACATGCGCGTTCCATGCCGTCGTCTCTTGGACTTTTACTATCGGAGCACGTAATGTAATGTTTAGAATTTATTGGTGTTGTTGACATGTCATTAGATAGGTCTTTGAACTTACTTTCATGGTTCATTCGCTCGGATACCATGTCTTATACAGTTTTGTAAACGAATCCGCTTGGAATTTGCGAAATAATAATTAAAAAAACACCTATTCTTTTGAACAATAGTTCACGTTTCCAAGAAGTAGGTTTTTTCAGTATTAGTTTCATAAATGAATGAAGATCGCCTGAAGTGTTGACTCGAGCGCCCTCTTACGGTAGACGTAAGCGCTATAAACGCAGTTTTTTGTTAATGCCTAAGTTGGATTGTTAATGCCTCTATATTATATTAAAAAATCAAGCAATTACTCTACCTCTAAGTAAAGATAAATGTTTGAAATATAAAAGAATTACCTTCGTGAGATTACAAAGTATATACACACGAAACAGCAACTAAAATTAATTAATAAAAAAATAAATTATTCCTAAAACTTAACATTGTCCTCACTAACTCGAGCTTGCTCTTGCTGTTTTATCATATAATTAAAATTTCATTTAGTTTATAATAATACACGTCGTTTATATCATACAATGTCTTAATATAATTTTGTTAGTAAATAAATAAATAAAAGAAAAACAAAAAAAGCGTTCTCTTTTGTTTAAATAACAGCAAAAACTCTCGCTTTTTAGACTTGTACCACTTTTCACTTGAGGCATAAATTTATAACCGGGCGGTAAGTGTAGCGTGAAGCTAACAAAAAAATAAATTATTTATTATCGTGTTTTTGGGAGCCGCCTCCGAGGGAATCAATTATGAGACTCCATAATATGAATTCACTTGTTAGTCAATTTTAAATTATCATCATTATACTTATATTGGCTATGTTAGGGTTGACACTAATATTATTAATTTTAATTATTTAAACTCCTTTACATCCCTAATGCCCCCAAGTACCTGAAAGATCGCTTTAAATTTCTCTGCGACGCACACGAGCGTCCACTTCGTTCCACACAAAGCAAGCAACTTCAAATCCCTACCCACTCTTCCAGTCTTTACGCAGATTCCTTTACTGTGGCTGCTGCTCGCCAGTGGAACAGACTGCCTCTTGTGATCAGACAGGCCGCCACCATAAACAGTTTTAAAAACAATCTCCATAAGCACTTCCTACATAAACAGAATAACAAGATCCTCTGACATAATTATTTAGTATATTTATATTGTCATATTATATTTATTGGTGTAATTATTTGTTAATAATCAAAATTATTTGTGTATTATTTTGTATTTATTCTATTATTTTACTTTTCTGTACTATTAACATCATTAAGTTCGCCTTTTGTAATTTTTTTGGTACAATAAAGAATTTATTATTATTATTATTAATATTTTAAAAGTTTTACCGCAACCTTAATAATAAAAATATGTGTTTTTTAATATTTACTTATTATGTAAGGTTAGAACGGGATGACCGCTACTGCAGAAAGGGATGTCTATACAAACCGCGCCTGAAGAATGATCGCTTGCTAATACAGTAATACCCCGCTTTACGCGACCCCGTTATGTGCGGTTTCACTATAACGCGAAATTCAAATTTATTATTAAATTACGCGAAAGAGTGCGTATAAACATAATGTAGTCATCAACTTCTCTATGGTCGCGGGAATTTTAGTTAACGCGATTTTTTCCGGAACGTACCCCTCGCGTAAAACGGCCATTACTGTATATAAATATTCTCAATATATCTTCTTTACTTATTAATGGCCTCAGAAGTCTAATAAAGACAATTCTGCCAATGTCGAGTATTCCAGCAACAATCCAATAAGAAATTACAGAATTTTAATCCTCGATATACTGACATTGTCGTGATACATCTTGCATCTGCGCGTTGACTTCCAGCAGTAAATTTAATCCCATATTCGCTGCCAAAATACCAAATGCGTAAGCCTTTTAATGGTTGACGGCAAACTATGAAACTACCCTCAATACATTATACAGCTATAGTATACAACTGAATAAATGGAAATTATAAAAATCGATCGTTTATTTTTGCAATATAAACATCTTAATATGCAAACTAAAATTAATTACATCCCAATAAATCCCAATTAAAAACCAATTAACCTGTCAATAAGCAAACAAAACACACAAAAAAAGACAACGCGATTAATTGTTTTCAACCCTACAAGGAACAATGCACACTACGTATAAGTCGACAAAATTAAAAAGTCGTATGTATAAACCGAGCGCATACCTCCTACTGTATATGCAAATTTGTTGCTTAATATGGTTGCAATAAGGAAGACTTATATAGTTTAATACTGGGCAAACTTAGTACAAGAAATAACTATGGGTCTACATAACTTTTTATTTATCCTGGTGTATGACGATTTGACCTGATGTTACAGATGATATGCTTCCTTCAACACACTCTCGGTATACCTGACTAATAATATAGACACTAAAAGACCAAAATATCCCTACTAATATTATAAATGTGAATGTGAGTTTGTTTGTTACGTACTGTTTAACCGATAATCATGAAACATTGTACACATATTTTTGGAGGTACTAGAAGTAACATAGGATACTTTTTATTTAAAAAAATAATTATTTTTTACTATAGTTTTCAATTGACTATAGTTATGATCTCTGATACTTATTTAATGACTTAAATGCGAGCGAAGCCGCGGGTAAAAGCTAGTATATATATAGATAATAAAGACGGTGCAATCTGTTGTGTCTAAAATTACTTTTTGTCAAATGACTGCTCCTGTTTTACAAAGACAAGTGGTTACCAAGAGACAATTTAAACACCGAGGACCTACTCATCTGGATCTTAATTCTAATCTGCAATATTGGAAATATGAATGTATACAATTAAAAAACAACATTGCTCTATTAATGACGTGTCCAAATTGTTTTGTAACGTGTCATAAATGTTGCATGAAGTTGGTTTGCCATACCTGTCGTAAATATCCTCGTATAAACTATAGTCTAAGATCCCTTACAAAATGACCTTTACCGAGCTGGTTAACGGATGAAAAGTATTTTATATCCAATTAAATATGTCATTAATTTTTAGAGATACTTAAGTGAAATAATATGGATTAACACTAGATTTACCAGACCAGTCAAAATGACTGGTCTTGCAAGATCAAATTAAAATTCCTACTGCGTGTAACATTTTCTTTAATTCTTCTAATCTTCTTTAATTTATAACAGAAGAATTAGTTTTATGAATTTTATATTATTTTCTATATATTTGTAACAAATATATACTTCTTTGATTTTGGTAGAAATATGTATATTTAAGCTGGTAAATCTAGTGTTAAAAAATATAATTATCACAATGCATTGTGGCAATATAAAAGAACAGAAAAAAACAAGAAAGATGACATCCCAAATCTTTTTAAATAAGTATTTTCGGCCTGTAGAATCGACCGCCACAAATGAAATGAAATGAAAATCGTTTATTAGCATAGGCACTGAAGGCGTGCACTTGCTCATCGTTAGACTCTATCGTGATATATTGCAAATGAGTTGTCTAAAAAATTTCAGTCCAGAATATGATTAATTAACAATTAATGAAGCCCATAGAATATGCAAATGTTAGGTTGACTATTTTTTCCCGTCACTACTCATGTGTAGGCAGGTATAAACAGGAAAATCGATACTAGTAACTTACACCGGTCTGATTAATGAATTAAAGTTAAATTAAAATAAAGATTATTTCATACGGTGGTATAGGGTTGTCTGCGAAAAATCAATGGGCTTATCACGAATTTAGTCTGGCTTTCGAATCGAGCTGTCACAAGTAAAACGAGCACCAGCAATCTATCAAATGAACGAAAGATCGAGACGTTAACAAAAAGTATCTAAAATATTGTAGTTCCAAATCCGCACGTGGTGGCGCTGCTCAAATTTCCATACAAATCGCTTGAAGCGAATTCGGTTCAAAAGCCAGACTGAAATTCGTGATATACCCACAATCCTCAATTCCGGTTGTCGAGTTTTAAAAAGTGTAATAAGAAAAACTCAATATTGTTATCAAACTTCATAAAGAAATAATATTGTTTTTATATTATGGAAACTTATGTAGTCTGAATTCGTAGCTAAGCAAAGATAGAGCCTACAGCTTGTGTTACGTAATAAATATATATACTGGTACCTCGACATACGAATTTAATTCGCTTCGCTTGCTCGTATCTCAAAGCACCGTATGCTGCTGCGAATGTAGATCGGGGCGCATGTCGGGGTCGTGTGCGATTCCTCGTATCTCAAAACACTCGTATATCGAGGTACCATTTTTCGTAACATACTAAATATGTAAGCGAATCCTTTTAAAGAAATTTGCATAATGAGTCGTAATATTGAATTACGGTCGCTGCGCAAGAGTGGAAATCCGGACAGATATGATATGATCTGTAGAACGGACTTTAACTTTGTTTCCATTGATTTTTGTAAGCCGACATTTTTAATTATTACTTTTATAATTCCCACATATTATCTCCGAGTCATATTAAGATGGTAGGTGTTATATGACCTATTTTTACTAACCGGTCAAAATGACCGGATGACTTGTGCGTGCAAAGTATTAAATATAATTCAATAAATTGATTGTAGAATTGAAAATAATAGAATCGTTTACAAAAAATAACGAGTAGGGTTGTATATAAAAGTCTTGTGAAGAATTTTTGAAACCGGTCATATTGACCGGTTAGTAGTTCTAGTGTTTAAGACAATTTTGCCAATGTCGAGTATTCGATAAGATATTATAAAACTTTAATTCACACGTAAAACCCTTATGCCTTTATATGCATTTCTTGTAGCCAATCGAATACGAATCTAATGTCACAATTTAAATAGATTGATCCAAAATCGTTTCACGGAATTTTGTTCGTCATTTACAGATAAGTGTAAAGATTTATCTACTTTTGAGTATCTTAGAAACCATTGGGAAAATGTCAATATTTTTCATTAGATGGAGAATTATATTTTGCAGCTATTTCAACAAAAAAATAATTCTGACCATGTTCTTCTTTTTCTTTTATTAATGGCTTCAGATATCTATTAAAGAGAATTCAGCCAATGTCTAGTATTCGGGCAGTAACCCAATAAGAAATTATAAAATTTTAATTCACACATAAATCCTCATGTCAAAAAAAAACCATTTATATAATCTGAAGAAATGTCAGAAACCTACACTTATATTTGCAGCTAAACTAGCATATCTCCACTCTCTATATGAGTATGGTTTTTGAGCAGAGACCTTCAGATAACTTCCACTATGCCGGCCTGAGGAGGAGAATGTGCTCCATCCGAATTGAGCTTACTCCTCTTGTAATATATTATTTTAAAAAAATGTTCAACTGTTCTATAATCTACTTAAATTGATCAATCATGTTTATTAAAAAAAAACAAACATAACTGTCAGGAGTGAGCTTCTTAAACTTGATGTATTAAACTAGGTGGTATACGACGTCTTATTCTTGGTTTTTTAGTTTCGTAATTAAATCGTTTTTTTTTCGCTTGTTTTTTGTTCGTAGAAAAATTTTTGTTTTCTAGTTTTTGCATTCGGACGAAAAGTATGAAATTTTTCTTCTTCTTCTTCTTTATTAATGGCCTCAAATGTCTAATGAAGACAATTCTGCCAATGTCGAGTAACCCAATGAGAGATTACAAAATTTTAATTCACACGTAAACGTTCATGTCAAAAAAAAACCATGAAAATTTTATAAAGGCCCTTTTGATTTTATGAATACGTATTGATCAGTGTCAAAAATATCATGTGCGTTCGAAATTTAAAAGTCAAAATTGAATTTGAATCGAATTGGAATTCGAGAATGAAGCTCCCAACTACCAATACTGAGTAGCACTTGCAAAAAAAGTGAAAGTAGTTTTACCCAAATGTGGAAGGAGGTCGTCTGGAGTCCACTGCGCTGACATATTGCGTCATAGGATTGAATAGTATAGCCTTATGACCTAATGACTTAGTGTTATGGTGTAATAAGATTCGAAACCAATTTTGGTACACATTGACGATTGTGCTTTTGACATTGAATTTTGTTTTAGACTTACGCTGCCAATGTATGTAGCTCTGATGTAAGCCTACAAGAGAGGCAAGGAAGGGATCCTCTGCACACAGCTGCAGTTCTTATTAATTTCATGCAACTTGGAAATTTTGAATTGCTTAACAATAACATATTGTTATCGTTATTAAGAGTGGGTGTGATGCTATGTATATAGTGTGTATTATTGTGTGGCGATCGATTCCACAGGCCGAAAATACTTAAGTATTTAAGAAGATTTGAGGTTTCGACGTTTAGTCTGTCAGTGTCATCTTTCTTGTTTTTTCTGATTTTTTGATTGACACAGTGCATTGTGATAATTATATTTGTAATCCATTTTAATCTACACTATTATTTCATATAAGTTTCTCTAAACTTGTATAGATCAGGGCTGTCCAAACAACGGCCAGCGGTGCCTGTTTTCAATTAATCTAAGGCATAGGTAGTATGGTATACCTAATTTATTTATCTTTATTTATTTAGACGCACACAAACAAACAGTTAACAAACCATAACATGAAAGTAACAACTACACTAGACTAGAGAAATAAAGCTAAATTTGTTAACCTAATAGTTGTGATAAACATCTGAAGAAAACTATATACATTAATGATTACATACGAACGCCATTGTTTAAAGAAATGATTACTCTGTATTTTTTTTATTGAAAACTGAAAATTTTTTCTTCATAAGCTCTTCAGCTTTTGTAGTAAGTTAAACTAAGCCGTGAAGGTATAGTACAGTAATGCCCCGCTTTACGCGAGTGATACATTCCGGAAAAAACTGAAATTCCCGCGACTTTAGAGAAGTTGATGACTACATTATGTTTATACGCACTCTTTCGCATAATGCGGGGCAATTGAGCGCGAAATTTGAATTTCGCGTTATAGTGAAACCGCGCATAACGGAGTCGCGTAAAACGGGGTATTACTGTATGTAGTTTAGATAGTCCTGGTATAGATAATGAGATAAATCAACTAAAGTAATTTCGACGTTTTATGGAGTTTGTCTTTAAATCGAATGACGTTAAATAGATTTTATACTATATTTACAACTGTCGAAATATTTAACTAATTTGTGTGAGTTTTATTACAAAATTTTGTTGTTTTGTAAGTTGCTTTTGTCTTTTGTTTGAAGGTTGATTTTGTAATTTTTAAACGTCATTGTTTGTGTTTAGTATCCCTTAAGTATCCAATGTGAATAGAAAGTAGACCACTCTCAATCGCAGACGGTCTGTTTAAGTTATTTAAATCAGTGGTTCCCAAAGTTGACTGTACTCCGACCCAACTACCAAAATATACAATTTTGGGACTTACCTGTTGGTTGACTTAGAAAAATAGGAGTATAAATATTGGTTTCCTAGTAGCGAGTAGCGGAACTACTTAATTTTATTGTTATTAATTATTTTAATATATTATTAAAATAATTATTTATTTACTACGCAATTAACATATCACAATTAGATTATCCAGTAAAAATTATAACAATGATTTGTCCTGTATGATATGTTATTAAAGTCGTATCCAGCTAAGTACATACAATTAGTCCCAGCGTTAATTACAATAAGAAATTTTAAAATAATAATAATAATAAATACTTTATTGCTTTAATAAAATAATAACAATGCTGATACAAATTAATTCATAGGAAACAGATTTAGAGCAATTGGCGATCTTATCACTAAAAGCAATTTCTTCCAGATAAGCAATTGTCATAGAAGAAGCGGTATTAGTAATATCATTATTAACCAGAATTACTGAAGATTATTATTAATTATTTAACGGTTTATTTTGTTTTGATATCTGTGAATGTGTTTTACGTAGGTATATCAAAGTGTAGTTAATTATGTGGTCCTGTTAGACTGGATCCAGTTAGTGGTTTCCAGTTCCACGAGTGCACTGACACGCGTTAGATTTTTGCTTTGAAATCTTGTTATCTTATTGACAATTTATACATATATATTTCTTAACACGTTCACGCCGACGCGTACGCATTCGATTGTGCTATTGGACGCTGAAAATTTAACGTATTTTCATTAAAAACATTTATTTTTAATTACAATTATAATAATAACATATCATAAACATAATGCCGATCTCACAGGCACAGCAATTATAGGTTCTATAAAGTATTTTAGTTTTTAGTCTGATTTAAAGGAGATATAAATGAAATGTATAAAATTTATTCCTAAACATTCCAATAAAAAAGATTGATTTTGATTTTCATCTTAGATTTAATTAGAAAAAATTTAGGCATCAATTTTCTCAATGAGCCCGTCAAGCACACCGCGCCGATCTAGGAGTTTTTGAGGGGCGCCCGACGAAGGGTTAATGGTTGGTAGAAAACGCCTAATCATATTAATCTCGCCATTGTACAATGTATTTTAAAAATTATTATATTACGTCAGAGGATTGACCAAGGAATGTATATAAAATTAAAATTTTATTCAAGAACGTGATTTAACAAATTTAAAAGTATTTTTCCGGCTTACCATCGCGTTCATTTTAGTCCGACATTTTATACATTTACAACCATACTATACGCAAAGTAATTAAAAACAAACACGATTGTAATCCGAAAATGTTTTTTTTTTCAATTATAATATTTAGTAGACAATTTAAATATCGAATATTATGTTATTATGTATACATATAGTTTAAACATTGCTCTATGGATATTTTTTACTCATGGTCTGTTGGCATAGATTCCGTCAGCTTACTCCAAATTAAGGGATAGGTTGATTGAAAATTAGGTGAAAATATATCGTCTGACATGCGCTATACTAAAAAGAGTATTAGACTAAGTATAATAAGTGAACGGCATAGCTGCAACACACGTCATCACATGTCAATCTCCTTGTGTGGTGCAGTTTGTTCTATAATTCATTATGTAGGCAGACATTATCATAAAATTGTTACGCTATGCAAATAATGCAAATAGTTTTATGACAATGACATATTCGCTGTGCACGCACGTACTTTATGGCTTACTTGAGTAGCTGGGGTAGGCAGACATAATGATTTCTTTTTTTTCATGTATCTGTAAGTATATAAAAAAGCTTGGACATAATCTATGTCATTTTATGTTTACCCTTAAGCCGCGTCTCCTGCTCCTATGTCTTCCAAACATTAGACAAAAACATCGAAACATTGGGGCGTGGCCGTATACATTTTTGTATTCATACACAATGTTTTTTGTTTTCCGTGGTCGACGGAAAACAAAACCATTGTGTAGGCCACGCCCCAATGTTTCGATGTTTTTGTCTAATGTTTGGAAGACATAGGAGCAGGAGACGCGGCTTTAGGTATACAATAGGATGACAATGCCCCTATACAGCAGCTATTCTTCTACATCATAGTAGATTTATTATATATTATTATGACATTAGTATGTAAGTGGACAATGCCAGTATACAGCGGCTAAATCAAATTGATAATTATTAAATTAGTAAATTTATTTCATTTATATTTATATTTGTATTTGTATTGACGAGTAAAAGCGCTCTATTGGAGCCCATTTACTAAAAGTAAATAAATAATTTTAAAAAAATTACACTTCTGGATCTAAACCAGAAACAGACTGAATCAAAAGCTACAAAACATACAGCAGATGGTAACTTTGAGTAACGGTTTAAAATATAAATCGCTATAAATATGATTCCGCCACTCACTCATAGAGGGCGCTTTCTAAAATGTAACGCACATTTTAAAACTAACAAACAACGACTGCTTTGGATCTTTATACAATTACATCCATATACCGCTCATACATGTGTGTGTTTATACATAATTTCAAGACCATACTAACTTTATGATCCTCAATATTATGCAAGCGACCGCCAACCTTGCTTGTGGGCGAATGGCTTTGATTAGTAATACACACAAACGGAGTTAAACAACAAACCAATACGGCCTTTAATACTTTGTGATACAGCTGAAAATATTGTTTGAGCACCAAAGAATGTGTTAGGATTGTAAACCGCGCTAAGTGACGCCTCTGTAAGCCAAATATGTGCGTGTATCTTTATTCATGATGTTTCATTGATCCCGTGTTGTTTATATAGACAATTTTGAATATACAGAAGGCTCGGTACACTATTCTATTCTACTATGCCTATACAGTAGTATATTATATTACCTATATCTACGCCGCTGTAATATAAGTTCTGTAATTTTCGTGGGAGTGCACTGCACCAGAGCTCTTTAGGACGAGCCGCCTCTGATTCTGCCAATGTCGAGTATTTGGACAAAAACCTCATGTCAAAAAAAAACAAACAAAAAAACTTCTTTTTTATTGTTCCACTTTTTCAAACATTTCAAATGGTTATTGTAGTTGTCTATGCAGCTTTAGGTTTTAGTAATATTTATATTATTCAATTCTAGACTTTGCTTACATTTCAATTATATTTAATAGTTTTTCGTTATAACAATAAATAAATAGTTACGTAAAGCATTACTTTTGAGTCTAGGTATTATATGTAAATTTTGTATGTACATATTAAATCTCTTACAACAGTAACATTTGGTATATAAATAATATAACTGAAGGATAACGAGTCGCCCACTGGTCGACAACTTTGAACAACTAACCTTTCACTCAACAAGGTTTCTGTCTGACTTTAAATTCGTATTATCTGTTCCTATAATTTTAATATTAAATTTTTTATACTTTTACATGATATTTAGATTCCTATTGGAATACTTGGACTTGCCAAAAATACAATTATTCTTAATAACACAATACGCAGCAACTGTAATGGCGTCTTGTTCACTTCAGCAATAGATATAATAATATTAAGTACTAGATATCATTTGTTTTTACAGTTTGTCATTTATATAATAGTTTCATTTACTATAGAGCAGCGGTTCTCAAACTTTTTTGGCGAAGGAAAAAGCCTTAATATAATTATAAAAAAACTGATTTATATGTATTTATGAATAATCATATTGCAATGTAATATTTAGTTGTAATATTTAGATGTAACCTTATAATCTCCCTTTGGTAGGTATTTTTGCAGTATTTTAGCCCTATAGAGTAAAATGCTTTGTTAATTAATATTTATATTATGCATATTTTAAATTCTAAATTATTCAACACTTAAGTTATTATACCACTTTACGTTACTATAATGGAAGCTTTTTGATATTTCTTTGCAGCCTAAAAAAAGCTATGTATATGCCAGAAGCGAGGTTTCAAATAAAACTGATTTGAGTTTTATTATAAAATCATATATTAGCATTTATGTCATCAATTTATAACAGGGTGTTACATCGACGAATGAGTAATTGTTTTGACATCCTTGTATTTATGAATAAATGTCTGAAATTTGATAGACTAGGACACCTTCTACTATAACCAATGTCATTATATGCACATAACCAATGTCATTTTATGTTTATGCGTAGGTATACAATAGAATGACAATGGCGTATACAGCAGCTAAATCAAATTGATAATTATTAAATTAATAAATTTATTTCATTTATATTTGTATTTGTATTGACGATTTATTGGAGCCCAATTATTTATATATAAATAATAATAAAAATATAGATATTAGAACTCGAAACCAAACATCGGATCGAACATGGAATCGAACCAGATACCTCAGTGTAACTTACGTCTTAACCACATATACCGGAACAAAAAATTAACTTCAAAATGATGCATATCAGTGGCTTTAGAATGAATTCTTTGTCAGAAATGTCCACTGGCCAGTTAGGAACAGTTGAACGGACTCATATTTCCAAATCCGGAGTTTATACAGTCATAAATTTGGCAGGTAATGGCTTAGCCAAGCTTTATTTTTGGACGTTCACATCCACATCGATAAAAGCCTGCTTTTTCCTTTTTTAAGGATATTTTTCGCAATCGTGACCTCACTGTTGCGTTTAACTTTGGAGCTCTTTGAGAAATACATATTGCCTTTTCCTATTATTTATTTATTATTAAAGTAAAACTACAGTACGATTCTCGATGGTCCTACATTAAGCAATGCCTGCGACGTGGGATCCAGAATATACAGAACACGAATAGTAAATTTAAATAAGAATATGTGAGCATTTTATTAAAGAAATTTTGTTGCTATGTGAAATTGTTTACTTGTTGTCTCTTATATTGTTTATTGCAATTCTCTGGTTGTTTGTTTTCCCAGTGATGTTAAATACATAATTATTAATTAGATATATCGTATAGAAGAATTAATGTACTGTGTATGTGTGTATAAGTTATTATAAGTTGCGGTTTATTATTTCGATAGGTATTTTATATAAATATAAATTAATTTTGATTAACATTATAGGATCTACAAAATCGCAATTTTACAGGAGAAGCAATAAATTTGTTATTGTGCATAGTTTTTTTTGGTGCAGATTCTACGTTGTTGTATTGAGTATTTTTAATTATATAATTATATTATATATATAATTATATATATATATAAAAATGTTTTAATAGGACCCAGCGATACTCGTATATTAAATAAATTGTATATTATATATTTTTATAGACGTGTATAGATATTATTTAAAATGCAATTGATTGCATATGTGTCAGGTTCCATTCCCGATCCATACAAAAAAAGGTAACGTACTTTTGATAAGTAATCAAGTTATAAATGCAATTAATAAAAGGTGGTCCTATATTTACCAAATATAAAAATATGCGCTAATAATCAAATTATGGTGTAAGGTGAAATTTTCCACGCAAAATCGTCTTTTATAATTTGGTTGGTTATTTGCGCTCGTTTCGTATCATTAGCAGTTATTTTTGATAATGGAAGATGAGGCTTTTACGACCGATCTTGTTGGGGAAAGGAACTTTAATATCAACGAGTTTTTCTTCTATAATAATATTATAAAGAGGAAAGATTTGTATTTTTATATGTTTGTAACGAATTATCTCAAAAACTACTGGACCGATATCAAAAATTCTTTCACCATACGAATGCTACATTATCACTGATCAATATAGGCTATATAAATTACAGGAAAAAAATCCTTACTAAAACTACAATAAGGTAACCCAAGGTTGCCAAAAATTGCCATAAAAGGCAGGCGTCGTTGAAATACGAAACATCATTAAACTTCATAGTACTTTATATCTTCATTACTACGCGAACGAAGTCGGGGGCAACAGCTAGTGTTATATATTCCGAGAAATTCTCTATGCACGAATCTAAATAAGGGGTGATAGTGTGTAAAAGTAGGCAAAAAGGTAACAACACGCGCGCCGAGAGCGTGTGACTGCAAATATGATTAAATTTTATTATTCTTTATTTCCCTATAAACAATGTGCGTTTTTTTTTGTTAATCGATTTTCTTAAGTCGAAAGTTTTGTGAAGTAGATGTAAACATACATCACTGTCCCGCAACGAGTGACAATTTAAAGTGATACTTTTCGACTTATATATATTCGTTTTATTGACTTTAGTTATTTGATACAAACGTATCGTAATTCAAAAATCAGAAATACAGTGTAAACTCTATATAACGACACTGAAGGCATTTTATGGCGTTATAGAGAGTCATCGTTAAATGGAGAGAAGAAGTATTTTTATATTAGCCCAGCATATGACTACGCTCCGCCTGATGTTAAGTTGGAGTGCGGTCCATGAGTACAGACAGATGTCCGCGTGCAACAGTCGACTCCACTATACCGGCTTGAGGAAACGAATGTGCTCTGTCCAAATCAACAGGGCACACTTCTCTCGTTATCCCGGCTACTTCCAAGATGATCCCGAAACGCGACTAGGTCACTTCGCGGGTGTTCCGCTTGAAAGTGGTGGTAGTTCCCCAGGACGGCATACTGGGCTAATGCCATCATCAGTCCGCCTACCACTCTTTGTGTACCTATATTATTATACTATAGGCATTGAGCGACCAAAGTACATAATAAAGTTACATTGGTATCGGCTTTGTTTTTGAGAGATTCGAACACGGGGTCTCTCGACCGCGAGTAATAATAATAATAAACGCGATTGTATGCCGTATTTATTTTAATCAATTATTATATAGTAAAACTTAACATTGTGTTTTGTTTGTTACAGAAACCAAGATGGTGCGGTTAATACTTCTAAGCAGCGTGTTCGCGCTTGCGTGTGCGCAGTCCAACTATGGATCCCAAGCTAACAATATTGAATATCAGGGCGAAGGGCTTCCAGAGCAAACCGTACTAGATGGCAAGGTAATAACATTGTTTAAATAAATTTATTATGAGTTGTAAGTAATTTAAAAAAAGAACAAAACAAAAAAAGAAACAAATGAACAATGAAAATAGTTTTATAGATATGAATACTTGAAACTAACAATTAGCGGTATAGATTTATGCGACGGCGGCGTCCATACTGAGGGCGCATACATTATATCGAGTGTACGCATTTTCTTGTTTTATTATCGAGTCTGTGAATACTTATTTGTCCTTTGCCTGTCTAAAGGTATACACTTGAATATACCATAACGAAAAATCTAACTAGATAACAAGAGTAGAACTTGTTAACCTGGTATCAATTAACCGGCATAGTGTGGATGATTTTCTAGCTTCACAATATGTGACGTGAAATTTTGTAATAATAATAAATCCTTCATTACTGTAAGAGTAGGTATTACAATTGAACACATACGAAACATAAATTTAGAACGATTGGTGATCTTATCACTAAAAGTGATTTCTTCCAGATAACCAATTTTCATAGGAGAAACAGCGTTTGTTGGTAGCGGGTGATATAAATGAGGACTGCGATAATAACAATAATAATAAATACTTTATTGCTTTAAATAAATAATAACAATGCTAATACAAATTAGCTCATAAGAAACAGATTTAGAGCAATTGGCGATCTTATCACTAAAAGTATTATAATTTCTTCCAATTGTCATGGGAGAAGCAGTGTTAGTATTTATATTTTAATATAAAAAAATGCATAAACATGATTATAAATCGCCGGGTCCTATTTATATAGTCGGGTCTTGTAAGATATGCGCGTACGTATTTGCAAATAAAACACAAAATACGTGTAAAAATTTTAATGTTTGACAGTAGACTGGGAAACTACCCTCTATATGTATTATATCCCTCCCCCTATTAACACAAATAACTTAATAGCTAACATCCTGAATAACAATGTGTTACTAAAAACAAGAAAAAAACATAAAATTCAATATTAACACAGATAACTTATTAGCTAACACCCTAATTAACAGTTATCTTTAATGTTTGACAGTAGACTGAGAAACTACCCTCTATATATATTATAGGTCTATAAACGCAATTTTACAGGAGAGCTATTCAAAGTTGTTATTTGGTCGCGGGAATTTCAGTTAACGCGATTTTTTCCGGAACGTATCCCTCGCGTAAAGCGGGGCATTATTGTACTTTGTTTGTGTAGATTCTTCGTTGTTGTATTGAGTATCTCAGAAACTATTGATAAAATGTTAGTTCCGACTATAGGACCTAAGATAAGGAAGGAATAAGATAAATATGATTCAAAAATAGAGCTAATATTATTAATTATTTTACAGGTTACAAAACTAGATGACCTGAGCCCTGTCATATTTTTAAACAGGACCAAAGCAGCCCTCAATTGCGCTGAAGGTTCAATGCAGGTACAATAATAATAAAGTATTTAATTATAACACTAGCATCCAAAAGCTGGCGATTTTCAAATGAATACAGTTTTTGTAGGTATATAAAGATATCTTGATAAGAATATAGTTATCCTTTTCTAATGATTGTTTCTTTTAGTCCAAAGTCCAATCTGTATCCATTTGAAGATTGTACTGCCGAGTAAATTGAATTTTAACCTACTTTGATTTTAATATAGCTTTAGATTGCTTGACTGAACATAAAATTCTACATAATTGTGCCGAAAACTTAATTATATGCACTATGTGTGAAAAATAAGGTGCTTTCCTTAAAAAAATATTATTAACACGGTTATAATTTATTAATCGTAGTAAATATTTATTTTTCTAGATCGAATTAAAATTTAATGAAAAATTCTACGGTATTGCTTATGCTGACTTTGATCGTCATTCGGCATGTCAAGTCGTCGGCAAAGGGGCTATGTCGTATAAGTTGGAACTACCCTTAAAAGGATGCGGGACGAGACAGGTGAAAACTATTTTCTAAACACTTGTAACCAATAGAGTAAGTGGACTGTATCAAATGAAATCTCTTATAATCTAAGCACACACATCCGTTCCCATTCGCAACCAACATCGAAGTCCTCATTCGAACGTCCCTCGTGTTCCTCTTTTGTTTCATTCCAAATTTAAATTGACAGTTTTATTTATAAAAATATATATACCAGCCTTTCTCAAAGTGTGTTCCGCGGAACCCTAGGGCTAAAATACTGCAAAAAATACCTATATACCAAAGGGAGATTATAAGGTTACATCTAAATATTCCAACTAAATATTACATTGTAATATGATTATTCATAAATACATATAAATCAGTTTTTTATAATTATATTAAGGCTTTTTCCTTCGCCAAAAAAGTTTGAAAACCATATATACTATTAACATCGCCGCCGCAACCTCTTTTCAGTCGACGACACACTAACTCAAAATTAAACTTTTCTTATTATAACAATATTCGAGTTAGGCCATCTTACAAATATGTTGTTAAAGAAGTGATAACATTATTTTATACAGATATTTGTTTAAAATATATATTATATACATACATACAAAATATAAAAGAAATAAATAAATAAATTGAATAATTAGCAGAGTAATATTTAAAAGACTATTTTATGCTCATCTTGTGATGTCACAGTAGGTTTGTTTTGCTACCTACAGATATTATTTATATTTCTTATTATTTTATTATTGTGTCTTTATTTTTATTTGTGTATTTATTTATCTGTACTTTATTATTATTATGTGTGTATGTGTGATGTGGTTCTTTTTATTTTTTCTCGTTTATTATTTTTTAAGTTATTTTTGATCTGCGCCTATTCCTTTTGAATGCAAACTTTCTGCTGGTCCTAAAAGTTAACTGGTTAAATTCGCCTTTTGTATGCAAGTTTTAAGTAAATAAATAAAATAATGCATATTCGGTGAACAAAATCACATCATTGCGTTTAACGAACGCTCTTCAAATGAAAGCATGTAAATGATATATTATTCGCAGGAGCCTCTCCGCGTTTTCACTAACAACATTGTGGTGCGCTTCCATCCTGGCCTGGAAATGGACGGAGATGAGGTCATCACCATAGTTTGCAGATATCCACCACCGCTCGTCACCAAGCCTGTTTTTCAACCTATTTTATATACGTAAGTAATTATTAGATAAAGAAAGAAGATAACCTTAGAGAGAGAGAGAGGTTAAGACCTTCAAATAAAAAATTTGTCAATCTCCATAATTAAACAAAATTTTGCTATCTCCAAACATTTTGTGTATATTGCTATAGTTTTGTTTTATATACTACATCCCTACTAATATTATAAATGTGAATGTGAGTTTGTTTGTTACGTTTTCACGCAACAACTATTTAACCGATCATCATGAAACTTTGTACACATATTTTTGGAGGTACTAGAAGTAACATAGGATACTTTTTTTTTAAATATTTTTTACTATAGTTTTCCAATTGACTACAGTTTCAGCTGTTTGGAATTTTTCTATATTTATGCCAGTCATTTTTATCTATTATGCAGTATCAAACTATTTGAATTTTTAAAGTTAGATCATCAGAATCATTGATTCATTTCTATTGAAATGATCTCTGTTACTTATTTAATGACTTAAATGCGAGCAAAGCCGTGAGTAAAAGCTAGTAATATATATAAATAAATTTTAAAAAAAACATATTAATAAGTGCCCTTTTTTATTACTCTTTTTCAAATTCAAAAACAGATCGTCGGGTTTCATTTTATATGCTGAAATTGTATTACCCATTAAGAGTATATTTGTACAATTAAGGGACCATAGAGCCCACAAATGCAGAGCTAGATGTAAAAGAAGCGATATTCATGTTATCTTCCAGACCAGAAACAGGTCCAGTCGCAGCAAAATCTCCATTAGCAGGGACCCATATTCTTCTCATCATATGTGCCATATTATTCCTGACTCTCCTACTACTGGGTCTAGGAGTTTCATACTTGTGTTTGAGAAGACGAGCTCTGCCTGTTCCTAGAAGACTGATTGATGATTCCACTGGCTCCATTGTTAGTCGAGAGAGCATACAAGGTGAATATAAATAAAATTACATATATAAAAATTAATATCTATAAAATATAAATAAAAAAAACCGCTCAGTACTTAATTCTTTTGTTTTTTAATTCGCCAATTGAATAATACGATTTATTTATTAAAAATGCGATGCGATTTTTTTTGTTACGTTAAAATTATTAATGTCTCCTATATTTCTTCTGATATCAGAAATTAAATTCAGGCGCTATATATTTCTATTTTTTTCTTGTACTAGTAAAAATCGAGACTTGGGCTTGTAATCTTCTAAAATTTAAATCGAT
>JAPWLS010001989.1:0-76303 GCA_028551675.1 Tineola bisselliella | reverse complement strand
TGCAAGTCAAGTTTAATATTATGCCAACATAAAAAACCAGCCAACACACAAATTGCAATGTGTCGCAGAGATAACTATCGTAAATGGACCAATAACCGTTAGTCCCCATTCTTTATAAACGTTTCGCACGTTTCAATCAAAATAAATATGCACTATCTTAATATCAACTAGCTATTGCCCCCGACTTCGTTCGCGTAGTAATCTTCTTCTAAATATATATAACTCAAAGGTGACTGACTGACTGACTGACTTATGTTATGACGTAGGCATCCGCTAAGAAAGGATTTTGATCAATTCTATCCCCAAGGGGATAAAATAGGGGATGAAAGTTTGTATGAAACTTTGTCAATTTTAAACCGATCGGGCTGAGACTTTGCATGCATAAAGCTACTATGACGTAGGCATCCCCTAAGAAATGATTTTGATAAATTCCACCCCTAAGGGGATAAAATAGGGGATGAAAGTTTGTATAAATCTTCTTAGATTTTCGACTGATTGAACTGAAATTAAAGATTGGAGCTACTATGATGAACGCCTGCCTTTTATGGCGATTTTTGGCAACCTTGGGTTACATTATTGTAGTTTTAGTAAGGATCCTTATTTTTTTCCTGTAATTTATATAGCCTATATTGATCAGTGAAAATGTCGCATTCAAATGGTGAAAGAATTTTTGAAATCGGTCCACTAGTTTTTGAGCTAGTTCGTTACAAACATACAAATCTTTTCTCTTTATAATATTAGTATAGATAAATAATCATAATAATAAATTCTTTACTGAACAAAAAACACAAAAGGCGAACTTAATGCCAGTTAACCTTTGGGAGATGTGAGCGGTGATGTTGTTAATAGTGCAGAATAATAAAATAATAAATAAATAATTACACTAATAAATCCCTACTAATATTATAAATGTGAATGTGTGTTTGTTTGTTACGTTTTCACGCAACAACTACTTAACCGATCATCATGAAACTTTGTACACATATTTTTGGAGGTACTACAAGTAACATAGGATACTTTTTATTTTATATATTATTTTTTGTTTTTACTAGAGTTTCCAACTGACTATAGTTTCAGCTGTTTGGAATCATATTGAAATGATCTTTGATACTTATTTAATTACTTAAATGCGAGCGAAGCCGCGGGTAAAAACTAGTATAATATAATTGAATAAGATATTTTACTAAATATACTAAATAAAAAACAATAATATCACGCGAATTACAAAATGAATCTAATTCATCTCGCACGATTAATGCGAATGCAGCTCGTGCAAAATAACATTGTAACCCGATTAGTCGACCAACTGGTTGTACACGTAATCCGCATAAGGCAGGATTGTGTTAAATTTTGCAATTTTTAATTCGCACTGAGGTCGGCGACTGAGACGGATTATAATTAACCTATATACTCCTATTTCATATGTAATCTTTAATCCTGCCTGAGATGGGATGTTAATCAGTCCACGATTGAAATTTTCCCTTTATTACTGTTATGGCTTGGTTGCTACCTTCCTTTTCATTTCCTACATCAAAATCTGTGGGCTTATCACGAATTTTAGTCTGGCTTTCGAATCGAGTTCGTTTCAAGCGATTTGTATGGAAATTTGAGCAGCGCCACCGCGTGCGGATTTGGAACTACAATATTTTAGATACTTTTTGTTAATTTTCGAACGTCTCGATCTTTCGTTCATTTGATAGATTGCTGGTGCTCGTTAGTCGTTAGTAAAAATTCATGATCCCGATTGCTAACGGATCCGTTTTATTTGTGACAGCTCGATTCGAAAGCCAGACTAAATTCGTGATAAGCCCACTGGACTGATGAAAACAGTCTGTCGGCCTCGCTTGTGACAACATGCTAAAATAAAACCTCTGTTGATATATCTGTTTATTGATTATACTTTTAGAATTAGATCTATTACAATGAGAAACAAGGATCGGAGGTTTTAAAATAAAACGTAAAAAATTAACAAAAAACAGTTGACAATGACAGACAAGTTTGACAGTTAAAAATTAGGCACAGACATTGAATTTTCGGTATGTCCGTAATGCGTATGTTATAATGAGATATTATCACAATGAACAGGTTAGCATGCCCACTGGCGAGGTGCACAGGTTCGGCAGAGACAGCCGCGGCTGCCACCCACTGCACTATCACTCGCCTTGACCGCATTCGCTAGCAGTAACGTCGCTCCAGGCATCAATTCAAGTGCACCGTTTGCTTACTACAGCAGGCATAGTGAAGGTAGCTTATGGATCTACGCCAGTGTTTCCTAACCTTTTTTGTACCCTGCCCCACCTTAGTCTTTCTAAAATTCTTATGTAACCAAACACCCAGTTGATATTTTAGTCTCGTCAAGCGAAATTATACCTAATAGTTATTTACCGCAATTATTTAAGAATTTGCTTTTTTCGTTAAATTTGGCACCGAAATCTAAATGGCCCGGAGCGAAAGGGTTAAACTCGTGTCAAGTCCATTTTCGAATTGCCCCCCTATGAGGCGTGGGTCCCACTTTGGGAAACACTGATCTAAGCTAAGCACTAATGGATTTAGCTGTATTGACGCTTGAGGGTCAAGGAGATATATTTAATCTTGATTTTTTTTTGAGTTAAAATCCAGTTTTTTTTAATTATAATTATTTTATGTATAGGCTATGATTGACGAGTTTCTTGTGATATTCTTCTCGCCATACGCCTTTCCGAAGTCACGATAGAGTCTAACGATGAGCAAGTGCACGCCTTTAGTGCCTATGCTAATAAACGATTTTCATTTCATTTCATATATGTTCTCACGTGACAGATATTGCCTTTGCCTGGTACGGGGCTATTAAAATTCATTCCATTATTTTAATTTAATAATAACTATATAACTAGACATATCGGGAAATAACTTTTTTTTCTCTCCCCCCTTTTCCTTACATCTATTTGGTTCTTGTTTTTTTATTTTTATGCATTTTTGTGTTTTTATTAGAAGTGTAGTATCTATCCCTTTATCACCTCGAGCATGCTGTCCTATCCTATAATTAAAATTTCATTTAGTTTATATAATAGTAGTCCTTTTTATAATATAAGTCATTAAATAAGTATCAGAGATCATTTCAATGAAAATGAATCAATATAATTCCAAACAGCTGAAACTATAGTCAGTTGGAAACTATGGTAAAAAAATATTTTTATTTTAAATAAAAAGTATCCTATGTTACTTCTAGTAGGTACCTCCAAAAATATGTGTACAAAGTTTCATGTTGATCGGTTAAGTAGTTGTTGCGTGAAAACGTAACAAACAAACTCACATTCACATTTATAATATTAGTAGGGGTTACATTAGAATTAGTTTTATTTTATTGCTATTGTAGTTCTTTATTGATTAAAAATACGAAACTGTATATAGAATTTAATTATTAGTTGATTTCTGTTTTTCTTCCACGGGTCTATAATATAGCAATTAGCAAGGCACTGTATTGAGAAATTTGAAGTAAATTGTAATAAAACCAAATGTTTATGCATGTTGGCTTCTCCAATGATATCATGTCCTCATAATGCATTCGTAGTGCATAGGCATTACGAAAATATAGTCTAAGCCTTTATGAATATAATTATCCATATCAGAGATTCCCAAACTATGGGTCTCGAACTATGGGTATAATAGAACAATCCTTCAATCTTATTGGTAACGCTTGTATTTTCATTCCAATTAGAACAAATAAGATCTAGTTCCACGTATCGCTACTAGGGATTTTTTTTTCCCAAAATTTATCATATACCACTATTTTTTTAAGACAGCCAAGAGATAGGTCCTAATATTGGAAATTTTTGTTGCACAGAGCCCATTAAAGTTTGGAAACCACTGGTATATATAATTATTTTTTATAATGAGCAGCAAACAACTGTTACTATGTCCTCGCCGCTATGGCGGTTCAAGTTATATACCTATATGTCATAAATTACAGTCTATTCTCTTTACTAGCTATTCCCAATGGTACATATGACCTACAAGAGTTGACAAGTAGGACTGTATATATCAAATATTTCTTATACATTATTAGTTATTAAATTTTAGTATGTATTAGGGCTGGGCTTTATTTTACATACGAATAGGCCTGTAATTATCTAAATGCTGCTATTTGTAACTTTGTAGAACATTTATTCAACTTTATATTATAAGCTGGGTTTATATAGTATCGTATAGGGCAGCCATTCTCATAGTGTGTTCCGCAGAACCCTAGAGCTAAAATACTGCAAAAAATACCTACCAAAGGGAGATTTTAAGGTTACATCTAAATATTCCAACTAAATATTACATTGCAATATGATTATTCATAAATACATATAAATCAGTTTTTTATAATTATATTAAGGCTTTTTCCTTCGCCAAAAAAGTTTGAGAACCGCTGCTATAGGGCGATCGTTTCTCTTTATATTTCTTATATGCCTATAAAAACTGTATCCATTTCACACGAATACTGCCTCGCTTGTATTACCTTAGTTTACATAATTTAGCATTTTAGTAATTCAGAATTGAGATACCGGCCCTATCACTAGATCAGTTTCAAGGAGATGAATTATATTTTAAGAGGTACGACGGATACGTATCAATATAAATTCTGCATATAAAGTGTACGTACATGTCGATGTGGTCGTTAGATATATCTCGCATTGGGCAAGATTCCGTCGTTACAACACTTTGCTCTCATTCCGAACACATCGAGATTTATGTTTGTTTTAAGAATCATATATATCCGTGTGTATTTCGATTCGATTAGGTCAACGTTAGTCGTCGAGGCGAAGCCGAAGCGATCGCACGTATCCTGTGGACTTATCACGAATTTAGTCTGGCTTTCGAATCGAGTTGTCACAAGTAAAACGGATCCGTTAGGTTAGGTTAGGTTAGTATCGGGATTATGAATTTTTACTAACGACTAACGAGCACCAGCAATCTATAAAATGAACGAACTACCAAAACCAAAAAAGTATATATTTGTTACAAATATATATAAAATAATATAAAATTCATAAAACTAATTATTTTGTTATAAATTAAAGCAGATTAGAAGAATTAAAGAAAATGTTACACGCAGTAAGAATTTTAATTTGATGTTACAAGACCAGCCACTTTGACTGGTCTAGTAAATTTAGTGTTAACTTTAGCTGGATTAGACAAAAATAAAATAGCGTAGGTAGTTTTAAAAGTGCATAATGCTTTTAAAATTTGACAAATAAGGTGCACAATCCACTGATATGCTTTCATAGCACAATGTGTTATGATGTCAAACTGACAATAGTTATTTATTGTAAGAGAGCGAGATGCCAACCCTGACCTGATCTGCCAAATATCTCAAATTCAAGGCCGACATTTTGAATACAATTGAGATTATTGTTTTAATTTAGATTTGATTATTTGATATGCTGCCTACTGACTATCACCAACATACTTACGAGATTTCTTCCCTCAATTAGTTTCATTACATCATGAGTGTTGAAATTAATTAAGAAAATTCAATATTTTACATCTTCTTCTTTTATTAATGGCTTCAGATGTCTAATGAAGACAATTCTGCCAATGTCCAGTATTCGGGCAATACTCCAACAAGAAATTGCATCTCATTACAATTATTTATAATTACATTTCATGTCAAACAATTTTTAACAACTCCCAAAATATTCACATCATTTTTTTATCACATTATTTTCTTCTTCTTCTTTTATTAATGGTCTCAGATTCAATTCAGATTTCTGATTAAAGACCATTCGTCCAATGTCGAGTATTTGGGAAAAAATCCAATAAGAAATAATAAAATAAAACTCATATCACATTATAAATATAAAGATGTCAAAAACAATTAACTTACAAAACTTACAATTGTCTTACAAAACAATTGATAAAAATTATTATAAATAAATATATTACTTTACTTTAATAAATTGAATTAAATTTATATATTAATTGTTATTTAAATGAAATTAGTTCGCAGTCGTTGAAGCGAAGCCGAAGCGACAGCACGTATCCTGATGATGCCACGTGAAGTGGCGAAACGCGTCGAGACAAATTACTGAGTGTTGTAGCGGGAATTGTAAGCAAAATAATTTTAACTAATTTCATTTAATATGGATTTCCGCAAAGTAACGCCTGAAACAACTAATTATAATTGTTATTTTCCAAGATCACGTTTCCCATCTATGTCGGAAACACTTTTCAATTTATTTTTAACTTCATGTCAAAGTTTCAATTCTAATTCAGTTATAGAAGGCTTTTTTGACATTTGAATTTACGTGTGAATTAAAATTGTATAATTTCTTATTGAATACTCGACATTGGCAGAATTGTCTTTAATAGATATCTGAGGGCATTAATAAAAGAAGAAGAAGAATTCTATAATAAATACAATTGAAGATTGAGAAATAAACCATTTATCTATACTAATATAATAGAGGAAACATTTGATTGTTTGTTTGTATGTATTGAATAGGCTCCGAAATTACTGGACCGATTTGAAAAATTCTTTTACCATCAGAATCGTACATTATCCCTGATGAACATAGGCTATATATTATAATATTTTCAAAAACGTTACGGATCCGTATGAAATAATGTAACCCAAAGTGTGAAAAAAAATTATATTGCGTACACTGCGGAAATTATTGACAATAGAGCAAAGTGATGTACTACAGTTTTATGGAGGATATCAATATCTACAAAAAAGTCAGTGACACCATATGTCTAACTATTACAGTTATGTCTCAATAACTACTTTTTCATGTTAAAATTCATAGTACTTTATACCTTCATTATTACGCGAACGAAGTCGCTGGCAACAGCTAGCCATGAATATTGTGAAAATTATTGAGAAGCCTCGTGTGAAAAGCTATGAGGAACAAGCCTGGTAGTGTTTTGATTGATTTGTATAACACTAGTCCCCTTGGTATAATACTGAAGATATTTGCAGGTTGACAAATATAACTCACCAGAGTAGAAATAGAACATGGTAAAAGTCGTTACTACTTACGTTATTCTGCAAAGACGATTGGTGCAAAGATACCGCCAAGAATAGTTTTATCTTATTTAAAAAATCTAAAAGATAAAAAAAATGACCGTGAAATTAGATTAAAAAGTTTATTGTATAACGTTTCATTGTTCAAACGTAACGTGCCCTTATTTCAATTCATATAGGAATTAATTTACCATTTATTTATTTATAAAGCCTATCTACAAAATTACATTAGAACTACATATTATAAAAAGGACTACTATTATATAAACTAAATGAAATTTTAATTATAGGATAGGACGGCATGCTCAAGGTGATAAAGGGATAGATACTACACTTCTAATAAAATACCAATGGATGTTCCCACGCCAACAATTAAACCATTTATTTGGTACATTCAACAATTGGTATGATTCACATCCGCATTTTCTTTGTCGGAAATATCGGAATCGTTTCTCTCAAAGGGTCACCTTGGGATGCCTTCTTATCTCATTTAAACTAGAGATACCTCTGTACAACCAGAAATTCTCAAACTATAGACCTAGCGAATATCAAGTGGATCCCAAAGTGAACAAAACAATCCTTCATTCATATTGGTAACGCTTTTCATTCTAATTAGAATGCCAAGTAGTTCAGCAACTCGCCATTAGGGACTCTGGGCATTACCATTTTTCTAACACGGCAACTAACCCCTTCTACCCTAAACAAGGGTGAGTTTAAATAACAACTCAGTGCTTAGTTTCTTTATACCACACATAAGAAGAGTATACAATAGTACCTATATAAATAAATAAATCAAAATAAATAAAATAGTTTATTAATAGAGAATTTTAGTACATAAAAATTGCAAGGGTAATAGGTTGTAATAGGTTCGGAAACCTGTCCTACTGAATACCCCAGTTACTGAACTAGATGTATAGTATGAAGAAATATAATATAATATATAAACAAAACTGATAGAAAACAAAATAATAGTCCTTTTATTGAAATTAATATATTGTATAGAAGGTGTATTTGAACTAAAAATCTAATCTAGATTTGTGTGAATAATCTGAAATAGCCGCGGGCTTCGTTTGAGTCATAATGCAACTATTACTTTCAATAAGTTGCGTCTGCGCAGCTCAAATGTTAAAGAAAATAAAATTTTACTTACTTGATAATTGTCGATTATATTATAGATACGTATTATATATGGTTTTTTATATTTAACTAAGAAATAATAAATATAATATTATGACTATCAGACTACTGTTTCATAAAACCCAGATCGAAAACGAAAAACTCTTTTTAAAATATTTCGATCTGGAATAGAACCCAAAACGATTCAATTCTATCTCTATGACGTATTTCCATTGAAAGCGATTCATCGTTTTACTATAGAAGTAACAAATTTGATAATTAATATTTTTACGACTTCAATACCGAATTCACTTATCACAAATGCGCATTACAACAAAAAAAACAAAACAAAAACAAAACAAAATAATACAACGTTCTTTTATCTTTAATCATTTATTATTGTATAAAAAAAAGTATCTATATATAAAATCTACATTATAACAACAGAGAAAGGTGTATTTTTATTATATATTTTTTATATATATTATAGATATTCGATAAATGAAACAAAAAAAACTTTATATAACTGGATTGGTCCAGTTTTAGTTAGTTTTTGTTTTTGTAATTTATTAAGTGGGTGTCACTTTAAAATTGCAATTTGGACTAGAAAAATTAATACAAGGACCAGAATTAGTTTTGGTAAAATAACAAATGTATATATGATGCCTCCTATATCTGTTATTCAATGTTGTAAATAATTTTTTTCTACATATTCTACAGAAATTCTATCCCTACTAATATTATAAATGTGAATGTGAGTTTGTTTGTTACGTTTTCACGCAACAACTACTTAACCGATCATCATGAAACTTTGTACACATTTTTGGAGGTACCTACTAGAAATAACATAGGATACCTACTTTTTTTTAAAAAATATTTTTTACTATACTTTCCAATTGAGTATTGAGTATAGTTCTATTGAAATGATAACTGATACTTATTTAATGACTAGCTAGACTACTAGAGCTAGTATATAATAAAAGGTAGCAATTAAAGATTGGAAAATAGGAACAAAAGGCACTCGCGCGAAGTCGGAACTCATTAGTAAGGTCAGCAACATAAACTACATGTTACAATTTTTATGGACCATATTGTCGGAGGTCAGGGTCTGCCGTCGATTGGCAAAAGTGACGTCACGTCTTAAAATGCAGTTGGCCCCAAAATGGCAAAAGCTGCTTTATTTGGAGCGCGGTTACAAAACGTACTTTCTTATTGAAGAATTGGGAGCAGGTTACGCAATCAGGGCTACGGTTTTATTATTATCCTATGAGATATATATATATATATATATATATCTACATAATAATAACATAATACAAAGTAAATTATATTAAAATAATTTATTAACATAGGCGTATGGCGAGGAAATGACTATAAAAAACTCTTTTTCTCTTAAAGACAATTCTGCCAATGTCCAGTATTCAATAAGAAATTATAAAATTTTAATTCACACGTAAACCCTCATGTCAAAAAAACTCGTCAAAATCAACTCAAGAGTTCTGGATTACAAATATCAAAGTGACATTTCATAATTGTTGCCAGATTAAATATTATATTCGATTATCAAACTATATTAATAAGTGGTAACACTCGATCGGAAGCAAAAGTGCGATAAAACTCGAATTTAATTGACAGATCTATTACACTGACAAACGTTGCATCGAGTTACAAAAGTTACATAATGCTCTGGTAACTTTGACACATAGTGTATTAAGAACTAGGTCAGATAGCATATTATATCTTGTTAAACACAATTTAAAGGTCAAATTGCAATGATATGAGATGGTTTAAATTCTTTTTTAAGTCTTTAATTTGATGCCTTCCAATGACAGTTGTCAGTGTTTTCCTTTTTCGTAAAATGTGATGTAAACATCTTTTATATACATATTTTTTTAAACATTATTCTTTCTATATATATAAAAATGAATATTTGTCTGTGTGTCATTTATAGAATCGTAATTTATGCATTTGATCATGTGATGATCTTTAGCAAAGTTGTGCATGAGCCCAGGAATGTTTCTGAGTTGGTACGACCAGTTTTCAACAGATGGCGCCACTGTCATTCCAATGAATTTCATATATTGCCGTGACAGTTCATGACAGCTCACATTGAACAGACAATATTGTCGTCAAATGAACAAAATCAATAAAATGACTCAAAATGAATTAAATATTTGTGTAATGTCTTTCCTTCAAATTTATTTTAGTCGGTGGCGTAGTAACACGCGCAGGGTACAGCTAGTTCTAGATATATTCAATAATATTTAAGTGTTCAAAGAGTTTTGCTATCACGCTGGTTAGTAAAGAACGCATGTAAGGTGCAAAATCTTATCCGGTGAGTTCGACCATTCGAGTTGTTCCAACCGGATTATCATTAGTCCGGATTAACAACCATAATATATCAAATTAAAATCAAAGTTATATGAAAATAATTTATTAGCTATCGATACTACAATGGCTTCGGAAAGACGTATGACGAGAAGAAGACCACAAGAAACTCGTCGATATATACCAACCTAACCTTGATTTCATGATACGAATTCGGAAAAAAAGCGTTTAGTAACTGCTACAAATTAGCATAACAGAACAAGTCAATTAGTATCGTATTGTTTTTTAAGTGAAACTTCTTTAGAGATGTGACGCGGATGTAACGGAAATGCGACACGTTCTGACGTTTCGCGCGCGAATTTCAAATTTGTTTTTGCGATATCTCGACAACCGATGACGTCAGCGCGACCGCGTAAAGGGTTATTCTGATCGAAATTTGGAGGCCTATTCGATTTTTTTTATGATTTTGGATGGCGAGAGGGGGTGTCGTGGGGAGGAAGGGGGGGGGGGGGGATCTCGGCGCGCCGAGACCACAAGAAACTCGTCGATATATACCAACCTAACCTTGATTTCATGATACGAATTCGGAAAAAAGCGTTTAGTAACTGCTACAAATTAGCATAACAGAACAAGTCAATTAGTATCGTATTGTTTTTTTAACTTTCTTTTGCGTTTTGTAACTGCAGAATGCTCACTAGTTTGTTTTCCTAATTAATATTTTTTTCAGCATTTACCTGATTATGTAATAAATCGAAATATATGTTTAGTGCGTATTTTATACAAAAATTTATATTGATATAATCAAAAAAATATACATATTAACAATTTTAACAAGACTACATAGGTTATATTTGGTTAAATAACTAATAAAATTAATTCAAAATCCTACCTTATCATCTTCATGAAAACGCAAAACAATTTTCAATCTAGGATTATTATTTCTATAGGTTTTCAATAGAGCCTCCAGTCTGTCACCCCTTGCTAACCCCGTGTACACGACGTGGGTGCAATCCGCTACATCCTCAACTTGGTTCTGGAGATAGCACACCAGCCTCCCTGCTCCAGGACCGGCAGCCTCACACAAAACAGAAACGGCAATGAAAGTTAAAAATAATTTCAACATATTGAATTAATTTTCTTTAATGCAACATTGTATACGCGTGCCGTTCGCGGGTTTTTGCGCACGAGTGTTATTACTGCCCGTTTGGCTGATTGTTTGATCGCAACCCCTTCTTAGGGCTCCGCTGACGCCTCCGAAGGCAGCAAGGTCGTACGCTCACTTGACTCATGTATTGAATCATTGGTAGGAGGGACTTCGTTACGGTTTTTAGTATGGCAAATTGATAATTAATATTACTCATGAAAATTTGTATAATAGTTGTGATGTAAATAAAGCTAAACCTTTTATACGGTAGGAAAATCAGGCAGACCAAGGACATAGGTATATATGTACTACTAGCTGTTGCCCGCGGCTTCGCTCCCGTTAAGAAGTACTATTATTAATTAGGTATAGTTTTTGCGGCTTTATTTTTGTTTAGCGTGTGTAAAAACGTCTTCATCATAGTAGCACCAATCTTTAATTTCAGTTCAATCAGTCGAAAATCTAAGAAGATTTATACAAACTTTCATCCCCTATTTTATCCCCTTGGGGGTAGAATTGATCAAAATCCTTTCTTAGCGGATGCCTACGTCATAACATCTACCTGCATGCCAAATTTCAGCCCGATCCGTCCAGTGGTTTGGGCTGTGCGTTGATAGATCACTATGTCAGTCAGTCAGTCACCTTTGAGTTATATATATTTAAGATACTACCTTCATAAAATTAGGCATGCGACATATCTCATTTATTGCTATTCCTACACTATAAATAATGTGGTTTGGATTCACTGACAACTTGTTATTTTCTTAACTTAACTTCTAAATCAGTTCCTACAAAGAATGTGATACTCCCGTTTGTACTAAATGTTACTAAAAAAAAACTGTAGTGTGTTTGTGATGTCAATATGTGCTCTATGCGATCTAGAGCCGGTATCGTGGCAATAGACGGTCGGTTTTTTCAGTTAAAACACTTTTTCGTTTCGGGTAAGTGCTTTTTTATTGCGTTGAAGCAACAGACAGATATATCAAAAATGACAATTACATTTATAAAAAGTAAAAAACATGAATAAAAAAGAGTTCGTAACTCAGGCGCACTTCGGACGAAAATACGGCCGTTTCCTACTCAGGAACACTTACGTAATCATTCGAGAAATTACGGATTTGACAGCGACGTCACATTTGACAGGACTTTTTACGGGCTTATATGTCAAAATTCACATAAACTATAGAAGTGTCGGCCGTAACACGAAACTTCGGATAAGCCAGTATTCATATTTAACAATGAAAAATATAATTTAATTAACAGTAGTTAATGTAGGAAGCCATTATAAACAAAATAACCTAGAAATTGACGTATGACTTTGATTATGTTTGCGGTCAGACGACCGTGCATAATGACCGCCACTTTAAAAGCCATTGCGGCAAACAGACGCATTGGAGATGATTTTGCACCTCTTTTACATAATTACTATGCATCTGGGATTGATTGATCACGGTATTCTTAAAAGTAAAGTCAAGTCTAGCTTATTAGAAGTAAGCTGTTATGGTTTTGTAATAAAGAACTGTGGGCTTATCACGAATTTTAGTCTGGCTTTCGAACCGAGTTCGCTTCAAGCGATTTGTATGGAAATTTGAGCAGCGCCACCGCGTGCGGATTTGGAACTACAATATTTTAGACACTTTTTGTTGATTTTCGAACGTCTCGATCTTTCGTTCATCTGATAGATTGCTGGTGCTCGTTAGTCGTTAGTAAAAATTCATGATCCCGATTGCTAATGGATCCGTTTTACTTGTGACAGCTCGATTCGAAAGCCAGACTAAATTCGTGATAAGCCCACTGATATAGTTTTAGCTTTGACAATGTGATAGGTGATAAGGCAGGCGCCATATGTATTTCAATATCACAAATTGATCTGTAATTAAAATATTATACGTATTGCATTTATTATTATTATTTATTTATAAAGCCTAGGTAGGCTTAGGTTTTTTATTTCTTACGTCGCTTTCGTAGAAATTTATCATTATTTATTTAAATTTTATTGTTAGCGTTGTTTTATTTTAATGAAATGAGAGTAGTCTATTAGCATATGCACTAAAGGCGTGCGCTTGCTCATCGTTATACTCTACAATGGCTTCGGAAAGGCGTATGACGAGAAGAATATCACAAGAATCGCGTCAAATGTTTCACAAGTTAATTAATGTTGTTAAGTTTTAATTAATTCTTTAAAAATATCCCTTATTTATTTATTTAACATCTCACTGTTACAGCATCCAGTAGAAATCATGACAATCATTCGTCCTGTGTGACTTGTCATTGAAGGCATATCCAATTTGTCTTTTAAATAAAAATAATAATTGAACCAGAGGCAGCTCGTCCTAAAGAGCGCTGGTGCAGTGCACTCCCACGAAAATTACAGAACTTATATTACAGCGGCGTAGATATAGGTAATATAATATACTATTGTATAGGCATAGTAGAATAGAATGAATGTAATGTAAGGATAGTATGTATTATGAAGAAATATAGATTACTTCTGTAATTTTCGTGGGAGTGCACTGCACCAGCGCTCTTTAGGACGAGCCGCCTCTGAATTGAACATACACTAAAATACCATTATAACCTTAGGCATTTATTTTTGAGTTCATTTGGCTTGCTGTAAAAGACACACTGCGCATGTTTATATAGTTCATTTGTTTTATTATTATAATTCCAATGTCCATAATAAATTAGAATATAATTATCATCAATATTTGTGCATTGTTATCTGCATGTCGCGACATCAGCACAACTGCGTCCGACAATTTCTAAAAATATTACCAAAAACAAACAAACCAATGACCGTGCGTCATTATTATCAATCAAAAGATATATTTTTCATTTATATTTCTTTTTAATATATCTCCTATGATTATCTTTGAAGATAACTGTAATAAATCTTTTGTTTAACACTAGATTTACCAGACCAGTCAAAATGACTGGTCTTGCAAGATCAAATTAAAATTCCTACTGCGTGTTACATTTTCTTTAATTCTTCTAATATTCTTTAATTTATAACAGAAGAATTAGTTTTATGAATTTTATATTATTTTATATATATTTGTAACAAATATATACTTTTCTTGATTTTGGTAGAAATAGGTATATTTAAGCTGGTAAATCTAGTGTTAATAACATGTGACCGAATGCTTCATTGACGCAAACGTCTCGGATTCTATTCCCAGTCGAAGAATACATTTTTACTTGCATAATACTTATAACATAAGAAATTATATGTAACTAGCTGTACCCTGCGCGTGTTACTACGCCACCGACTAAAATAAATTTGAAGGAAAGACATTACACAAATATTTAATTCATTTTGAGTCATTTTACTGATTTGACGACAATATTATCTGTTCAATATGAGCTGTCATGAACTGTCACGGCAAAATATGAAATTAATTGGAATGACAGTGGCGCCACAGACCTTCGTGGGCTCATGCACATCAACTTTGCTAAAGATCATCACATGATCAAATGCATAGTTTACGATTCTATAAAGGACATACAGACAAACATTCATTGTTATATATGTAGAAGAAAGAAAATATATTTTATATTATTAATGATTCAAGTTTCAACTTCAACATGTCTAGAAACATCATGAAACATGTCTAGACCTACCCGCAACTGACTGCACTGCGAAGTTCGCTAAGAGGACTAATTGCCGAACGTTTCCGAGATTTACACTCGTTTATGACACTAGAAATCACTTGTTCGTGTTCCCGCGTGTTTTTTTACAACTCAATATAAATATGGACAATGGGATAATTAGAATATAAATGGCCAAAAAGGTGTTGTTATATCTAAGTAGTTCAAAAACAATCTTATACGAAAATTTCTTTGTTCTTATAAGATACTATAGAGTCCATTGCACTGAATCGTCATTGGTTATAACAATGAATATAATATCACATACAATGCTCTGACCCAATCAGAGCAAGAAACACAAAATAGAAACACCCAGACAGGAACACTACGAATAAAATATAACACAAATAAAATTGTTTATTTCAATTACAATAACACAAATGAATATGTAATGTAGTTAATAATTCCCCACGAGAGGGCGCTGCAGACGCGTCTTACATATTACAGTTGATCTCAGTCGCTACGTATAGATACAATAATGAAATCAAAAGCATTTTAACAATTAAATTTCAGTCAAATGACCGCTTCCGTCTTTCTACTTTCCAGTGTTGAATAACCAGTGCCCGGGGGAAAATACCTTTTAGCCCCCGTTCCAATTAAAAAACCGTATAATATTATATGCAACATATACTCGCAAATAAATAAATAAATAAATAAAGTCGTAGGCTCAACACTGGCACTAAATTTAAAATATAGTTAATTATAATAAAAATAAAAATATTCCAGCATTTTTTTGTTTTAGCGTAGTAGCGCCCGGGCATGATAACTGAACGCTGCACCATTTCGCTAAATCAATATTTGACTTGACTGAGATGAACAAACGATGCGAGCTGCACACTGTTGACTCCATGCAAACATTTGCATTGACAATGGAAAATTATTATAATACAATGTGACATTGCAACAAAGAAAGGCCAGACTGACGAATACCAGATATTCTCAGATCAATCTAGATATATGGATCAATCACTTTAAACCCCTCTACGTATTAAATTATCATTTTATCTATTCAAAGTTGCTTTATAATAAATATATTTCACTAGCTTATACCCGCGGCTTCGCTCGCATTTAAGTCATTAAACAAGTATCAGAGATCATTTCAATAGAAATGAATCAATATCATTCCAAACAGCTGAAACTATTGTCAATTGGAAACTATAGTAATAAATAAAAAAAAGTATCCTATGTTACTTGTAGTACCTCCAAAAATATGTGTACAAAGTTACATGATGATCGGTGAAGTAGTTGTTGCGTGAAAACGTAACAAACAAACTCACATTCACATTTATGTAATAGGGAGGATATTTAATACAAATTACAATAAAATTTATATACAATACTATTATTTGTCATAAGGCACTTTTACATTGGTCAATAATTACCGCATGCGGGTTGCGGGAAATTTCTGAACTAGATAAGGCATACTGAGAATTAGATAAACGCCGATACGCACACGGGTTATCGACCGGACTGTATTTAATTTATTTAAAACATTTTCGCTGTGATCACGTGGTAATAAAAATGTCAATGCGACACCCTAATTAATATATAACATACTAGCTGTTGCCCCCGACTTCGTTCACGTAATAATGAAGATATAAAGTACTATGAAGTTTAATGATGTTTCACATTTCAGTCAACAGAAAATCCTTTCTTAGAGGATGTCTACTAACTACCTTTCTGCCAATTTTTTTCCTGTAATTTATATAGCCTATATTGATCAGTGATAATGGGGAAAGAATTTTTGAAATCGATCCAGTAGTTTTTGAGTTAATTCGTTACAAACATACAAAATCACAAATCTTTCCACTTCATAATATTAGTATAGATATAGATATACGTTGAAATACTCGTGTATTGTGTAAAAAACTAAATTATCAGGCTTTCGCCATATTCTATCACTCCCGACAAAAAATTTTATAGGAATTTGTGTCTCAAGTATCCAGAAAACTAATTTAATTGTAACAAAAAATTAAGACCACAATGTTCTATACATCGTACGAATAAAACAAGCGTAGACAATTAACCCAATATAATTCAGATATGATTTAAATGCTCTCAAATTTTAAGTACATTGAATGTACTTTGTAAATAACTGTTTGAATCAGTCATGCCCTCCGTGCCGAGGGGCATAGACGTTCAGCCGTTAAACAAAAAGACATTTCAATAACAAATGTGTAAAAATAAAGTAATGAAATATGTATAAATAAACATTGTGTGTTTGTTTAAAATTTCCATGCGATCTCAAAGTGACGTATAGTAATTTGTTAGTACGACTATCTAATCATTGTCGAAGATATCGACACAGCTCGTAGCTCACAGATATGAATATCGGATAATAATCACTCCATATTGTTATTCCACATTTATAAGTCGTGAGCACTGTTCGCAGAGATGTCTTTCTCCGGCAAAAGATACCGAAGAGTCAAGTATGAAAATATACACGAAATTTTAAACGCAGCAAGTGAGTTCCTTCATTATTTACTTTGTTATATGATAGCCGTTTTGTTTGTTTCTTCTTGATTCTTATGTAAATGTTTTTACATGTGTCTTTTAAAATAAAAATAATTATTAATTATTAAAATACAGTATATAGTTTTAGTGACAAATGTTATCGCGTGTTTTTAACAAATTATCTAAATCAATAGAATGATCAGAAGTAGGTATAATAATTAACAAACAGCCTTGTTTAATTTTATTACTGCGAGAACAAGACGAAAGGAATTAAGTTTTATAATTAACGCTGTCGTGTTTAATCAACTGTGTGGAATATTTAATACAGTGGCGGCCTTAGCCATTGCGAGGCCCTTTGTCCTTCGTGAAAAGTATGTGTGCGAAAGTAGATCAGGTTGTTTGGTTCAGGTATTTGTCATATTTGACGAAAAATGCTAAAGTTATACAATTAAATAAAATAAAATATTTTACATTGACACTTTTAAAAAATAAACTTTTAAAAACGAGGCCCCTGCAAGAGCGAGGCCCCGTTCGCCACCTCCTAAGGCCGCCTCTGATTTAATATATTTTATAACAGTATTAAATGTATTTGTTGTATGTAATGTACATTATTTGAATATTAATACTAATATGAAAGAGATAATACGGCTAATTTCGCCAGTCGTTATCCCGCAGTTTGTGTGTCGACTGAACAATCGACCGATGAAACATCGCCTATTCAGTATAATTTTCCCTTATCATTATCCTTAATCTTTCGTAAAAAAAAAGATTTATATAATCTGATATATCCGTAACCTCAATACGTATGCGACATTTTATCATCGTTATTATGCTTTACGGAGGTTGTTTTTATGTATTTAAGGATGTATAGATAAATAAATAGTTAAAGAAACTAAACTAAAGACGCAATTATATGTTTATTTTATATATTACATACATACATTATTATACTATATATAAATCAGGAATTCCCAAACCAGTGCGTCGCGGTAAAATATTGAGTGTGCCTTAAATTATAATATGTATCTATGTGTTAAAAAAACAGTCCTTCATTCATATTGGAAACTCGTTTAATTCTAATTAGAACAAATAATACTTTATTAAGTAGTTCCACGACTCGCTACTAGGACTTCTAAACAACCCAGTCAACTTTGGGAATCACTGAGTATAGATGATTTTTTATGCAGGTATTTTGTAATTACCAATTTCAGAATCACCACAAAACCTGGACAAATTAATAAAGACGACGGCACCAATTTTCTCGTTTACAAAAAACACAGATGGCTCGTTCACATTCAACGTCGAAGTCGGTGATGATAAAATGATCACCAACAACTTTTATTTGGACGAAGAACACATCCAGGAACGACTCGATGGCTCCAAGGTTTTTATTGCTATTCATTATAAACTGTAGGTACCTACCTATAAAAAATATTTATTTAACACTAGCTGTTGCCAGCGACTTCGTTCGCGTAGCAATGAAGATATAAAGTACTATGAAGTTTAAATTTCAACATGAAAAAGCAGTTATTGTGACATAACTGTAATAGTTAAACATATAGTGTTGCTGAGTTTTTTGTAGATATTGATGTCCTCTATAAAACTGTAGTACATCACTTTGCTCTATTGTCAATAATTTCCGCAGCGTACGCAATATAATGATTTTTTTTTGTTACATTATTTCATACGGATCGGTAACTTTTTGAAAATACTCTATAGCCTATGTTCATCAGGGATAATGTAGAATTCTAATGGTAAAAGAATTTTTCAAATCGGTCCAGTAGCTTCGGAGTATATTCAATACATACAAACAAACAATCAAATGTTTCCTCTTAGTATAGGTAAATCGCACCCTTTGTAAGTAGACCTTTTAGGACAAATCTCGGTCAATATTCGCCACTTAATCGTATGGTTAGTCAATTGTATATTATATGTATATTATATATTGTAAATTGTATTCAATTATTTATTTAAAAGAACTGACATAGATGCTTTTTCCTACAACAAGCCAAAGTACAGGAAACATCTTGATACTAACTATCTTTAACTAACTAACTAGTGTTTTTATGTTTGTAATTTTATTAGAAGTGTAGTATCTATCCCTTTATCACCTTGAGCATGCCGTCCTATCTTATAATTAAAATTTCATTTAGTTTATATAATAGTAGTCCTTTTTATAATATGTAGTTTTAATGTAATTTTGTAGGTAGGCTTTATAAATAAATAGATCCTTCTGGCTTACCCATACCCATAGTATCAGAATCTACGTAGATTTCAGGAACACATAAGTATATGCATCCAAGCTTACCAACATACACACAATCATCTCAGTCACGCTAGGTAATTTGATGACAAAATATAGCAACAAACATCTGACTGCTAAACAATTATAGGCTTGAAGATTTTTTTCCTATTTAACACTTGGACTTGTCAAAATACAATTATCTATATCTACACATTAAAAACATTTGATTGTTTGTTTGTATGTATTGAATATGCTCCGAAACTACAGGACCGATTTGAAAAATTCTTTTACCATTAGAATCCTACCAGAGGCGGCTCGTCCTAAAGAGCGCTGGTGCAGTGCACACCCACGCAAATCGCGCTCTGAATCCTACATTATCCCTGATGAACATAGGCTATAGAATATTTTCAAAAACGTTACGGATCCGTATGAAATAATGTAACCAAAAAAATCATTATATTGCGTACGCTGCGGAAATTATTGACAATAGAGCAAAGTGATGTACTACAGTTTTATAGAGGACATCAATATCTACAAAAAAAGTCAGCGATACCATATGTCTAACTATTACAGTTATGTCACAATAACTGCTTTTTCATGTTAAAATTTAAACTTCATAGTACTTTATATCTTCATTACTACGCGAACTTTGTCGCTGGCGACAGCTAGTTCTTAATAATACAATGATATGGAGCAACTGTAATAGCATCTGGTTCACTTCAACGATAGATATAATAATATTAATTATTAATTACTAGTTCATTCATTTGTTATTGTAAAATATCAATTTTTATAAGTTTTGATTAACTTGTTCTTCAAATAGACTGTTAATTAGTGCGACCTAATCGTGACTGACAAACAACCAGCAGTCTAATGTAAGTTATTAAATTATACGCCATTCACTCGGTACAGTTAGCGCGCAAATTGTCTACAAGTCAACTGCTATCGTCAAATCATCACTCAGTGTACACAGTCCTAATACTTTAAGTCAGTGATTCTCAACTACTTTTGCGACGAACCTAAAAGTGTGCCGCAACAAAAAAAGGTTGAGTATCACTGCTCTAAGTAGGTACTACATTACTTGAACAACAATTCGTCATTAAAATAATATTATTTTGCAGTGCTCGGTGATTCATTTGCAACTCGTGTAAAGATATATATATAATGTAGTGCGTATTTTACATATTAAATATTTTTAAATATTAGTGCGTTGGACCTATTCCATGAACGTATCAGCTTTGGTATTCTTGACAGCTGTGTATACTAAACTATTATATATATTTATAGTAAAAATTTACAATTTTTACTATAGTATAAAACCTAGTTTTAAATTTTAAATCCTAGTATATATAAATATTAAATTTTAAAAAAAATTTGGATTTTTTGCAAATAAAGCCAAAACAGTTTTTGAAATTATATTTTAAGTAATTGTTTGACAACTTTCAACTTTGACTTTTTACATTAAAAATGTGTCAAAAACGAGAATAGACAATCGCGACACGACCAGAGACTATAGCGCTGCGACAAATTTCAAATATAGAGTTTCTTTACGTATATCTGAACTAGGGATGTTGCGGATGCGGATTTTAAGAGGCTCCCATGCGCGGATGCGGATCTGTGGGCTTATCACGAATTTTAGTCTGGCTTTCGAAACAAGTTCGCTTCAAGTGATTTGTATGGAAATTTGAGCAGCGCCACCACGTGCGGATTTGGAACTACAATATTTTAGATACTTTTTGTTAATTTTCGAACGTCTCGATCTTTCGTTCATTTGATAGATTGCTGGTGCTCGTTAGTCGTTAGTAAAAATTCATGATCCCGATTGCTAACGGATCCGTTTTACTTGTGACAGCTCGATTTGAAAGCCAGACTAAATTCGTGATAATCCCACTGTACAAAAAACTTAAGTGTGGGTAGAATAAAAAAAGACAGTAATATTTATCCTTTCTTTATTTAATAATAAAGTAGTGAGTGAATTACCATTACTAATTAATTATTTTAGTAATTAAATTTTAATATTGAAGCATTATCTCCAGTCTCCAGACAGACTCCAGTCTGTTTCGCAAGGGTTCGTACATTAATCCACATCCGCATAGATTTATCTGAACTCTCCTTGTCTTGACCTGTACATAATTCAATATATCTCAGTTTGGGAGTCAAGGCATTTTATTTACATATTTCTAAATTTTCAGGTAAAAGTGAAATACAGTTTGGAGAGTGAAAATGTCCTGAACCAAACAATAACAAAGCCTGACGGCAACATCGCATACTTCAGGAGGGAGTTCTTCGAGAAAGAAGCGAAAATGGTAAGTTAATATAAATCGTTTATTATACAAACATAGAACAAGGCGCGCGCGTTATCTGAGTGAACGAGGCCGTCAGAGTTCGTTGTAACCTCGAAACCTAAAACTTTATACTTACATTTAATATGTTATTTTTAATAGCTATAGGAACACTTTTGATGGGTTATCTCAGCCATTCTCAAAGTGGTGTTCCGCGGAACCCTAGGGCTAAAATACTGCAAAAAAATACCTACCAAAGGGAGATTATAAGGTTACATCTAAATATTCCAACTAAATATTACATTGCAATATGATTATTCATAAATACATGTAAATCAGTTTTTTATAATTGTATTAAGGCTTTTACCATCGCCAAAAAAGTTTGAGAACCGCTGCGTTAACTAATAAAATATCTGATAGGTAACCATCAAAGTCAAAAATCTTTATTCGCTATAGGCGTGAATCTACGAAATTTCTGAAAGGCATATGGAATGGACTACTGTCATTACAGTTAAAACTAGTACGGAGTACATTATGTTTAGCATTGAGTTAGCCGCAGTGTGTTTATATAATTTTTTGCTTTCTTTTTACTACTTCTTTCATTGTTTATATTAAACTATTTTAAATATTATAGTGTTTATATTGTAATTGGATAAGTTTAAGTAAATAAATAAATAATAAAAAAAGAAAAGAAATCACAAGAAATTATCCAATCTAAGCCTGTACAATGTAATGTTAGTATTAGTAGGTACCTACAATTCTTGCTTATTTTTAAATTTAATGTAAATAAACCTAAGTATATAAGCACACCAACATACACACAATAATTTCAGTCACACTAGGTTGTCATCAAGATAGTTGTTTATCTTATAACAAGCCTTATGGCGGTCGATTCCACAAGCCGAAAATACTTATTTAAGAAGATTTGGGGTTTTGACGTTTAGTCTGTCAATGTCATCTTTCTTGTTTTCTTCTGGTCTTTTTATTGCCACAATGCATTGTGATAATTATATTTTTAAATCCATTTTAATCTACACTATTATTTCACTTAAGTTTCTCCAAAGCCTATTTAATGAGCGTTTGTTTGAAAATTATTTATGTAATTTATATTTTTATTTTAATTTCAGACGATATCTCTGCCGGAGACGCACGTCACTTCGTGCATTTATTACGAACTGGTAGAATAATTTACTAGCTTTAAGTTAATTTAAGTTTAATTTGACTATCGCATAAAAATAAATCATATTTGTTGATAAATAAAGGTATATATATCGTTAGTACAATGTAGCATTCAAATCTATAAATGGAGAAGAAATAATTTTTTCAATATAACATCTTTTTGCTTTTAGAAATAGGTAACGCTTTAGTTGAGGATCCCAGGAATTACTAAATATAAAAAAACAAGCTATAACGGCCGTCATACTAAATGCAGAGCCAACTCTAACGAAACCTTTTCGTTATTCGTACAGTCTTGGGGTCCTCAACTAAAGCCGAGCCTTGAAATATCTCGGCTTCCTTTTATACAAATTTATTTGGAAATAATTATATTTTATAATTTCAATTGTTTTTCTTTTAATTTAGTAACTCTAAAGCAGTGATTCTCAACCACTGTGCCGCGGCACTTTTGTGTGCCGCGAAATTTCAAAAGTGTGCCGCCAAATTTTGCAAATATATAATAATGTTAATATTATTAAATTATATCATTTAAAAAGAAAAAAATATTTTTGACATGAATATATATTTAAATCCACAAAAAATAAATTATTTTATTATTTGCTTTGCAACGCGTTTTTTCTTAGTGCCAAATTATGATGAAGCGGCGTGCATAGCAATAGGAATATGTCTCAAGTCGGCGCATTTTTACGACCAAATATAAATGAAATTATCAAAAAACATCAAGCTCAAATTTCGCATTAAAAATATTTTTATTATTAGCTTATAATTAATCCCTTAATAAACGTTTAGTTATTATTGTAGTATATATTAGTTTATTTCGTATATTTAAAATTTTTGTCATAAACTATTTATGCAGTGTGTTGTAGCAAGTAAATAATTTTTATCTTTTTCTTTGTGTGCCGCCAAATTTTGAAATCGTTAAATATGTGCCGCAACAAAAAAAAGGTTGAGAATCACTGCTCTAAAGAGTTGCATTTTATATATTTAAGTTTAGATTTAAGTTATTATCTCAATAAAACAAAAAGTAATAATATTCTTGTGTTATTTATTGCAATTAACTTAATAGGACCTACCAACTCAATGTAGTACCTACATAAGACATTTTTCCTTTCTATAAACCTGAACGCATAACCTTCAAAAAAAGGTTTATGCTATTAAGAAATAAAACAAAATATAATTTTAATATTAATTTTGGTGTAAAGGCCTCTGTCAAAATGGTACTTTGAATAAAAGATACGTAACTCGTGCCTTGTTTTTCTTTCTTAAATAATATTAACAAAAAGTAAAATCCACAAAACCTTTCATATGCAACGTCTTACGTATACAACATCAGTCATTATCTCAGATCATTGTTCTATCAATCAGGCATAGATAACGCCTAATTTGAACATAAACAATAGATCAGGGAGAGTGTGTGCTTAAAACCGCGAATAAATTAGATCAGCGGTTCTCAAACTTTTTTGGCGAAGGAAAAAGCCTTAATATAATTATAAAAAACTGATTTATATGTGTTTATGAATAATCATATTACAATGTAGTGCATGCATTTAAGTCATTAAATAAGATACAATAGAAATGAATCAATATGATCTAACCTCAAAAATTCAAATAGTTTTATACTGCATATATAAAAATGACAGACGGAAATAAAAATTCCAAACAGCTGAAACTATAGTCAATTGGAAACTATAGTAAAAAATAATTTATTTTTTTTAATTTTCCTATGTTAGTTCTAGTACCTCCAAAAATATGTGTACAAAGTTTCATGATGATCGGATAAGTAAACAAACTCACATTCACATTTATATAGTAGGGAGGAGAGAGGATAAAAAGGTAATAAGTTATAACATTCGCCTTGTAATTTATATATATAAAACTCAAAATAAAGAAGACTGAACTGACTGACTTAGTGATCTATCAACGCACAGCCCAAACCGCTGGACGGATCGGGCTGAAATTTGGCATGCAGGTAGATGTTATGACGTAGGCATCCGCTAAGAAAGGATTTTGATATATCCACCCTATATTTAGTGTATAAAAATTATTAGATAACACATGTATATACCAGAAATGATAAAGACGTTTTTACACACGCTAAACAAAAATAAAGCCGTCAAAAACTATTTACTATTATATGTACAATAACCGCATTTACATGTTGTACAAAAAGTCATAAAATTCTGTCATTATATACATAGTTGTTTTTCTATAATAATTGAAATCAAAAAGCAGTCAAAATGACTTCTTCGGGCAATCTAGTGTTAATAACACCTTCAACTGCTGGTACAAAAGAACCCATTTTATTGTAGTCACCTTCAAATAACAAAAAAAAGTCAATTACAAATCAAAATATATTTTAATCAAAGGGTGGATTTAAGTCGTCTTCTTCGGTGTGTCTAAAACGTAATTCGTAACCCAAATTATAAAGCACTGAAACGCGTTCACTCGTAAACGCCTGAAGTGGCATTCCTCCAAACCTGAGTACCGGTTCTACATCATAAGCCCAGAACTGACGTCCATTGAACCCTCTGCTCCAAAACCCGACCACTTTACCCGACAAATGGGTGGAATATACGAATCCAGTGGCAACTGTCACGACATCACGGTTTACCTCATATGTAAGGTTAGAAGACGGCTGGATCTCAAAGGTATTTGTTTCGACTGTGGTATTTGAGATCATCACTTCTCTGTGTGCATTGCCCCATGGGTTACTGTACATGAACGGCCGCCGGTTATCCACAGACCATCTGTAGTTTATAATCTTATTATTAGCAGACGAATGCCCAAATGCATGTGAAACTTCGTGATGAACTGGTAATATAAAGGCAAAAGAAATGTGCGATGGACGATCGTAGTGTCTGACGAATATAACATCTTTGCGTCTATTAATTTCTGGTACATCATAACTCAATAACACTGTTTCTGCGCTTGTTTCTCTCCATCCGTTCTCAAGGAATGGTGTGCTGCCAGCAAGCTCATCATTCAAGAACACTCTGTCAGGTCTGGAGCCAGCCAGAGCTTCCACTCCTGTTCTAAGCCTATCTTCTGTTATGGAGAATAGATCTCTTATACTATTATCAACAACCCCACTTGATTTACCAGAAGATGTCAGATTGTATTCATTATTTTCCTTCAATTTAAAATCAATATGAATCTCGGCTAATGTTAACGTAGCTAATAATATTAGCGATAACCATTCAATCGCCATTTTTAACTGAAAATACGAAATTAATATTTTATTAAAATAATGAATTAAATTAACGTATTATGAAAATATGAAATGAAAATGTGTTACTGGATTTGGACAAACTTCAACAAGGCGTTAAATCAGTGTTTCCCAACCTTGTCCTTTCTAAAATTCTTATGTCTTCCCTATGTAACCAAACACCCAGTCGATATTTTGGTTTCGTCAAGCGAAATTATACCTAATAATTATTTACCGCAATTACTTAATTTGCTTTTTACGTTAAATTTAGCATCAAAATTGCATTTAAATGGCCCGGCGCGAAAGGGTTAAACTTGTGTCGAGTCCATTTTCGAATTGCCCCCCTGTAAGGCGTGGGTCCACGTTGGGAAACACTGCGTTAGATCGTCTTGCCAACACCGGCTTACTGCACCATAGACTCCTTATATATATTCAAATACAATGAATAACACAAAATTCACATCAATTGACTTACCTTCAGCTAGTCCAATATATAATTAAGCAAAGAATGCTAAAAAACAATATTTATACACTAGTTATCTCATAATTGTATCGAATTTGTGGTCAGGATTTATTAGATATACTGATAATAAAATCGTAATTAAGCTAATATTTTCCTTAAGAAAAAAATAATTCTAAAATATATTAAAATTGATTACGGTAAGAAAAGTGTACGCGCGGCAGAAGGAGCCCGGTTTTTTTATGATTTTCCCGCCCAATATAATTTTAAAAATAACCTCATGTATTTGAACGTTTCGTATATAAATTATATTGAAATTTGACCCATTTAATTAAAGAATCGAAATTGCTAGACATGACAACCACATACAAAAAAAACATCTTCAACAATATTTTATAATTAGGTAATTATTAATCAAAATCGTGTTTAATTCCCAAATTTTCAAAGTCATCGTAATTAATTAATTACCTAAAGATAAAATTATCACTTCTATATAAATGTATGATTATTTTAATAATATTTTACTCAGTTCCAGGTGTAGAGCAGATACGAGCGCCAGGATGAAAATTAAAACAGGTATTTTTCTAGCAAACTTTTGAAAATATATTTTTTAAATTTATTATATCAATATGTTTTAGAATAAGCTTGGAAGCAATCAAATATAGCAGAAAGAGACTGTCGACATTTTTCTTTTGTTTTTATATTATGATTACAATGATTACGCTCCGACGTTAACCTAGAGCAGCGGTTCTCAAACTTTTTTGGCGAAGGAAAAGCCTTAATATAATTATAAAAAACTGATTTATATGTATTCATGAATAATCATATTGCAATGTAATATTACGTAATATTTAGATGTAACCTTATAATCTCTCTTTGGTAGGTATTTTTTGCAGTATTTTAGCCCTAGGGTTCCGCGGAATACACTTTGAGATTGGCTCACCTAGAATGCGGTCCATTAGCGGAGATAACTGTTATCCCAGACAGATGTCTAGATGCAACACTCTTCCCCACTATGCTAGCTAGAGGAAAGGAATGTGACCTGTACAAATTGACAGAACACAATCTTCTAACAATCATGCTTAATTCCAAGCTATTCCCGAAACTGACCTAGTTATTGTGATCAATGTATAATAGTATGACTTATAATACTTCAGTCCCCCAAATTCGAAAACCATACATTATATTGTAAAATATACTAGACCAGCCATTCTCAAAGTGTGTTTTTATTATTTTTATTATTATAAGGTACATCTAAATATTCCAACTAAACATTACATTGCAATATGATTATTCATAAATACATATAAATCAGTTTTTTATAATTATATTAAGGCTTTTTCCTTCGAAAAGTTTGAGAGCCGCTGTACTAGACTATTATTGATCCTTTTTATTTACGAATTAACATTTATTATATTACACTGGCACTAAATTTAAAATATATTTTCCAGAAATCAATTGTAATTAAAATAATCCAGCATTTTCTTGTTTTGTGGACCATTTGGCGCCCCTTTCTGAATAGGGCCTTACCCACCCCTCGCTACGCCACTATATGACAGACGACTTTCACACATGATTTATATATTTACAGGAAAAATGGAGTCTTTACAAATATTACTTCTAATTATATTGCCAGCATTTATTAATGCAAACATCAACATAAACATGCACATAGAGGCCGACGACGAAAGAACAGATGTCGAAGTGAGTTTGATCGGGGCACAGAGATGGACAATCAATGATGTGAGCATCCGGCAATTTGGCATTACAAAGGAGAAGCTCAGAACCGGTGTACAAGCACTAACAGGATCTAGACCAGACGACGTATTCCTGCGAGACCCGGCCGGCGATTTCGGAAACATATTCGCTACAAACGGCTTTAACCAAACAACCGCCGTTTTGAGACCTATCACACATTCACTTACTAAGCTGGAGAGAAACAAATACCTGCATGATACAAAATATATTTTGAACGTACTTTTGGATCAGTATTTTGGGATATCCGTAAATATATCATCGTACTTAAGAGATTTGACTACGAACACTTGGTCTGGAGTTTCAATCAATACAAGTGTGCCTATATCGTATCGTATTCGGTTAAACCAGTATATTCCGCTGTTTTATAGCAGCATTTGGGGAGTTAGAGAAGACATCACACGTACTTCACTGTACAGTAGTTTAAGCAAGCCCACAATACCATCTGACACTGACATGCATCTGGATTTGTATGACCGCAGAATCAATGCTCGTGTCAACGTAGTATACAGGTCAAATCTAGAAGGCAATGTAGTTGGCTTATGGAGAGGACCAGCAGGACCTGTCTTCCAAGCGTTCGATGTCAACGAGGTGCTAACACGAAGTGGTTTACCATCGACAGTTAACACTGAAGAGACAATCAATATGGATTATTCTATGGGAACGACCTTCGTGTTTAGATATGGTAATCATACGCAAGAGGTAGTACCTAATTACACTGTTACTGTATTGAACTAATAATTAAAGTGTATATAAGAACTCAATAAAAAAAATGAATTAGTTGTCTTTTGTTTTATTTTGAAATAAAATATGCGGCTCAGTCGGTCATTAGAGCTCTCCGCGGTAGGACGTGTTTCTGTATTTAAATCAATTTAGATAAACTATATTTTTATTTACGTACCTACTATGACTTCTTATACATGCTAAAATAATTGAATATGTAAAAATACAAATATAGTATTAATTATTAAAAATAATTTAAGTTAATAAATTGCAAATAAACAAATTCATTGTGGATTCCTCAAGTCGTCTTCTTCGGTGTGTCTAAAACGTACTTCGTGTCCTAAATTATAAAGCACTGAAACGCGTTCACTCGTAAACGCCTGAAGTGGCATTCCGCCGAATCTGAGTACAGGTTGCACATCATAAGCCCAGAACTGACGTCCATTGAACCCTCTGCTCCAAAACCCGACCACATGTCCCGACAAATGGGTGGAATATACGAATCCAGTGGCAACTGTTACAATTCTCCGAAACACCTCCATGGTAAGGTTAGAGTTTGGTGTCAACTCAATCGGATCAGTCGCTGTCCTTGTTTCTGAAGTCATCACCTCACTATGCCAATTTCCCCAATTATTACTGTATACAAAAGACCTACGATTGTCTAAAACCCAACGATAATCAATTTCCATACCACTTTGTGCAAAATGTCCCCATGAATGAAATACCTCATGTTCGTGACGCATTGTCAGATTGATGTTGATTGTATTTCTGACTCCATCATCAGTAGAGTAGTGCTCGCTATAAATCCTAACTCTGTCTCTTTTAATTTCTGGATCATCGTAACTCAGTAATATTGTTTCGGCACGTGTTTCTCTCCATCCCATATGAAGGAACGGTGTTCCTAGGTTACCCATAGGTTCACTGAAGAATACTTGGTCCGGCCTGGATCCAGCGAGGGCTTCCACGCCGTCTCTGAGTCTCTCTTCCGTTATGGAGAACAGAAATCTCACAGTCGCGTCAACATCGCTGCTGGATCTTCCACTAGATATCAAGGAATATTCATTGTTTTCATGGAGATTGAAATCTACATGCACGTTTGCCAATACCAGCTGAAGTAGCGGTATTATGAACATCCATTGCGCCTTCATGTTTCTCCGTGAATACACTTTTAAGGTAATAGTGTCACTGATGAAACTCACCTTCGATTAATCGAACAAAAATCCGATTGAGTGAATAATTTGAAATGAAACATTATTTATATTAAAACTTATCTTTGTTTAGTCGTATGAAGCGATTAAACAAGTCTGCAGCCAGGACATGTGAGGCATTTTATTTAATAGTATAAGGAGCTATTCATAAATTACGTCACACGAATTGTATAATTTTGTCCCCTCCCTCCGAGACCTCCTCCCCTACCTAGTGTGACACATTATTTGCAATTGTACCCCTACATATTATTAAATTTCTTTTCAAATTAAAATTCATTTATTTTCCATAAATACGGTTAGTTAGGTCTTAAAATAATGTTAGTAGTATCACATATTTATTTATATTACATTTATTTTACATTTAAGTCATTTTTCAAATAAAATTAACATCAAATCAAACATAGGTATGAATATTTTGTATGTAGAATATTTTGTATTGAAATGTGACGTCACGAAATTTAGGACCCTCTCCTTGTCACACAATCGTTGACACTCTTCGTTGACCCCCCCCCCCCCCCCCCCTAATTGGTCTCTCTCTCTCTCTCTCTCGATATAACATGGTGTAACAGACATCCAGACATTGAATAATATATTATTATCATACCTTCACACGTTTATTATCTTTGCTCTGCTAATTGATACAGTTTTCATTTTTCAGTATCTAAAGTAACTAAATATATTTCATCTTATATCCCTATTGATCCAACCCTCAGAAGGAAAGAAGTTATTTTCCTCAATAGAAGGAAAAATCTTTTATCCTTTTCAAACATGTTTATCAGTAATCAATTAATTGAATGCTATTTCTATCCTATTTATGTACATAGATTAATCGCAAGATTACGACACTGGTACAATGTTAGATAATAATTTTACAATATCTATACATATGTATATTTGATTACGGACACATGCGGACTATGGTCTAATGCAATGTTTCCCAAACTTTTTTGGCGAAGGAAAAAGCCTTAATATAATTATAAAAAACTGATTTATATGTATTTATGAATAATCATATTGCAATGTAATATTTAGTTGGAATATTTAGATGTAACCTTATAATCTCCCTTTGGTAGGTATTTTTTGCAGTATTTTAGCCCTAGGGTTCCGCGGAACACACTTTGAGAATGGCTGGTCTAATCCAATGTTTCCCAAACTTTTTGTGTCTTAGCATTTTTAAAATGAAATTTCAATGATAGGTTTTAAGATGAAATCACCAGGAAATTGTTAATTGTTGAAACACAGTAAGTAAATTTTCGAAACATATAATGAAAAACTGAAATTCTAGCATTGCATTTAAATGGTCGAGTCGGGTCCATTTTCGAGTTGGCCCCACGTTGGGAAACACTGGTCAAATCTTTTCATATACGAGCATTATACAATCAGTGTTGCCAGTAAATCATTAAACCGTTTTCTCGCATTTAAGGATAAATAATAATTTTCCACGTCATCGATTAGGAATGAGATTGTCATTATTAAATGACAACTCAAAGTGTTCGTTTCTCTATTTATATATCTCTATGGTTTAATTGAGTACTACATAATCTGAGCGCTCTGTTCTAAATGGTTTACAAGGAGCGTAATGTACTGTCTACTGCCCTGATTGTACGTACACCTTCCCGATAACAATTAGTTACCTTAAGGCATTTCCTCAGGCAAAAAAATCAAAACAAATCAAAGATAATATTGATAATTTACTAATCGCATGTATTTAATTAAAATTGACATGATTCATACCACGTGCTAAAGCGATAAAGATTTAATATATAAATTAATTTATTTATTTGATTCGTTGACAATTCGCAATTATCTCTTAAGAGTCATGTAAGTTTATGCTTTGTGAAATGACGTTTAAGTTTGTGGCAACACTCGCTGTTCTACCTCTGCTGGTGGTGGGGTTCCAACGAGACATCAGAGTCAGCATCCATGTGGACAAAGGTGACGTTGCTGTGACACTGAGTGGAAATCACACGAGACTAATAGACGACATTGCACTACGACAGTTTGCGATCACGCATGACCGTCTCCTCGCCGGCGTACAAAGACTAGCAGGATCTAGACCCGACCAAGTATTCCTGCGCGACCCCACCGGCAATCTAGGCAACCAATTTGAAATAAACGGTTGGGAACAAACGACGGCGGTGTTAAAACCAATCGCTTATAGAGACACGGAAGTGCATCATCACTCGCCAATCTATGATGCACATTTCTTTCACAATTCAGCTGACAAGTTGATCAGAGTGCATGCAAATTATGATACTAATATTGAAGAGTATGGGAACAACACGTGGTCAGGTGTGCCACGAATACTCCAAGTAGATCCCAATATAAACATCAGATACTCTGTGGGATACGGTCAGTGGTTGCCGATTGATTATAGTGGAAGATGGGGCGAGCGTTCGGATTGGTCACGTGGGTCGCAGCATGTCAGCGGTGTGCGATTCAATTTAAGAAACCCAGGGGATTCAAATGTAAGACTCGTGAGTAGTAGAGTAACCGCTCGTGTTAACATTGTATACAGATCGTCTCTACAAGGTAAAGCTATCGGGTATTGGCGAAGAGGACACGAAGGAAGACAGTTTTGGGCGTTTGATATTAATAACGTGCTGTGGGAAGGGGGAATGCTGCTGCAAGTGGACAGCATTGAGCATGTGAACGCACACTTTCGTATTGGAGAACTCGTAGAGCCTTTCCTCTGAAAACTATTGTTCAAATATGCCACTAAATGGCGTTAGTGTAGTTTAGGAACGTTTGAGGTTTGCCTTGCGTAACATCGTAGAACGTTTTTGGGGCTTGTAATATGCATGCAATAAACTAAATAATTTTTAATAATTAATATTTTATTTCGTTCTATAGCCCATGATAATACCTATATTATTATCCTCCCTACTATATAAATGTAAATGTGAGTTTGTTTGTTACGTTTTCACGCAACAACTACTTAACCGATCATCATGAAACTTGGTACACATATTTTTGAAGGTACTAGAAGTGACATAGGATACTTTTTATTTTTTACTATAGTTTCCAATTGACTATAGTTTCAGCTGTTTGGAATTTTTATTTTTGTCTGTCATTTTTATATATGCAGTATAAAACTATTTAAATTTTTGAGGTTAGATCATATTGATTCATTTCTATTGAAATGATCTCTGATACTTATTTAATGACTTAAATGCGAGCGAAGCCGCGGGTAGAAGCTAGTATATTATAAGTCACTTAAACAAAATACTATCTATATAACGAACAATATGTTTTAAATTGAATTAAAAAATATCATGATACTTTTTATGAGTTTTCGATTGTAAGCCCCAAAAAATAAATTGATTGACTTCGAGCTAAAATCCCAAAAAAAAACACTAAACTGTTTAAAGGAAATTATATAAAATTATTTTGCTTATAATTCCCGCTACAACATTCAATAACTTGTCTCGACGCGTTTTGAAGCGCCCACGCGACCGCACGTATCTTGATGATGCCACGTGAAGTGGCGAAACGCGTCGAGACAAGTTATTGATTGTTGTAGCGGGAATTATAAGCAAAATAATTTCCTTTAATATGGATTTCCGCAAAGTAACGCCTGAAACAACCAATTATACTAAACTGTTCAATGACTATCTCCATGTCCGAGCGGACCACTGCACAAAGGTCTATTAAACAATTGTCACTAAGCACGCGTTATCTCCGCGCAGTTTTACAACACCGGACACAATAATAATATAATTTTAATAACCCAAATATAACGCACGATATATATCAGTACATCAACGATAAAAAGCTACAGGATGCACGTTTTCCACAAGACCAGAGGCGGCTCGTCCTAAAGAGCGCTGGTGCAGTGCACTCCCACGAAAATTACAGAAGTAATCTATATTTCTTCATAATACATACTATCCTTACATTACATTCATTCTATTCTACTATGCCTATACAATAGTATATTATATTACCTATATCTACGCCGCTGTAATATAAGTTCTGTAATTTTCGTGGGAGTGCACTGCACCAGCGCTCTTTAGGACGAGCCGCCTCTGCACAAGACATTGCTTGCTTTCAACCCCTGTTTAAATTAAATCAGAACAAAGAAACTGATCTGAAAATTGCAATCTAAGGTTTCTAATCGACCAATCAAAATATGCTATTAGAATTAATTGTAGGTTTAAGAAAAAGTTACACATCGAGTTAAATATAATAGAGAAGCTAAAATAATCACTTATTTTCGAAAATGATTGTGCCAAAAAGTATTCTACAAAGCTTGTCTACTATATTTAACTCAATGGTTTCAATACTTATAATAAACACCTTCTCTTCTAATCTATTTAATATATGTCTATGCAAAAGGGAAAAATACTGAACCAAATATAGCGATAAAAGAAATGAAATAATAAGTGTGGATTAAACCACGCAGTTGGGTTGCCTGTTTGCGAAATAAAATAAAACAGCATTGGGTTTTGGATAAGACTTACGTAGCTGCTGGAAATATAAATCCAGAAGTTTCAGTAAAAAATTACTCCTTCATGAAGACCTACGTAATGTATACACGTACTAAGAATTCGTTTCGGGATCAGCTTGGGTCAATTTGGACAGAGCGCATTCGTCTCCTCAAGCCGGCTGTCTGTGGTAACAGTTGTCTATACTCATGGACCGCACTCTAGCTTAACATCAGGCGGAGTGTGGTCATATGATGGGTTATCAATAAAAATAAAAACTAAATTAATGTAGATACTAGTAATATATAATAGCAATAATATTTTATTATTGTTCAATTATATATCTACTTATAAATAGCTCGTTAATTTACAGTATGTAGTTATTCTTATTGGAATTTCAGATAGGTAAGTCGTCACACGAGCCTTCTATTTTCACTGGTTAACGACGAAACGAAATAATCGTCGTCTTTCAATTCCAGGTCCAAAATGACAACCTTCATTTTAATTGCCATTTTGGCGCTGATAAATGCCACACGCGCGAACATATACATTGGCATCGTCGCTGATGCTAACAAAGCCAACATCGGCTTGCAATACTCCGGCGAAGACACCAGCACCATAACAGCTGAAGAACGCAGCATTTTCAACTTGACCGATGAGAACATATTGCTTGGCATATACAATTACCACCAAGGAGTCCCGCGAGACGTTTTCCTTCACGACCCGACTGGAAACTGGAATCTTTTCAACCAATACAACTGGAGGCCGACCACTGTAGTCGTTTCACCTGTCGTCGCTAATGTTTTGGATGTCACTTCAGAGCCAATCGCTGTATTGACGCAGACATTCACCAACGACCATCCGACTTTAAGCGCAAACTTCAACGTGCAACTTACCCAACAAATTCAAAACACAGTTAGGACTTCTTGGAGCAGAACGGCGCAGGTCGGTTCCACTAGTTCCATCAACTTTGGCGTCCAAGGGTTCGGTGCAGGCGGTTCTATTACTTTTGGCAGCACCTGGGGCCAAGCCAGCGATGTGAGCGAGACGGTCGTGATCGGCACTGCAGCAGGCATGCAGATTACTCTGGGTCCTGGAGAGAGTGTGGTCGCAGAGCTCGTGGCTACCAGGGGAAGCATAGTTGTAGACATTGATTATGAAGCCAGATTGATGGGTAGAGTCGTGGGTAATTACCCGAAGAAGCATTTGGACTCACATTTCTGGGCATACGATGTGAATACCATTTGTGAAGCGGCGGAATTACCAGACGCTGTTGTCACGAACACGCAGACGGTCAATGTTGGATTCTTCTCCGAAGGAAACATCAGGCTGTATGATGGCAGAACGAGGAAAATGCTTGCTTCTGTTCCAGTACAAATTAAACAAACTGTTTAAATTAATTTACATGTATTGATCTATTAATATTGATTTATTCTACTTGAAGTCTACTTTCCACTTGGCTTTTTCGTAGCATTCGTAATTTGTGAGCAACAAACTAGCATCTGTAAAACAGTTACTTAACAGTATTCGTTTTAATATATAACTTTTCTTCCAATATATGTTGAACACAACTGTTAGGTTTGCAAACTTAAATTAATTTTTCTTCTATGTATTTGTTACTTTTATGTGCGAGTTTGTTAACTGTTTGTTGTGTATGTTTAAATAAATAAATTAGTTGCTAATGATTAAATAATACACACATTAAACCAGCCATTCTCAAAGTGGTGTTCCGCGGAACCCTAGGACTAAAATACTGCAAAAAATACCTACCAAAGGGAGATTATAAGGTTACATCTAAATATTCCAACTAAATATTACATTGCAATATGATTATACATAAATACATATATTTTTTTATAATTATATTAAGGCTTTTTCCTTCGCCAAAAAAGTTTGAGAACCGCTGCATTAAACAAACTATAACAATTAAAATATTTAGTTTGCCAGTCAATTGAACCTGGGATCTCTCGTAATTGGGAATGAGGCATACGTGACATCTTGGTTTTTTTTTATTCTGACAATTGTCATATTTATTATAATAAACAATATTTTATTTGACACAATAGAAGATAAATCATATCAATAATGATTATTAGATATGATAAATTTGTTTGAGGTCACCGCGTTTCAATTGTTTTAATAAACTAAATTTATAGTACTTACATATGTAGAAATAATAAATAAATTCTTTATTGCAACAAAAACCACATATGCGAGCTTAATGTCGTTGGCATTATCTACCAGCTAACCTTGAAAAGAAAATAATAACTAAATATACACAATACATACATTACATAATTAATAAATAATAATATATATTTAATAGAGATGTTCCGACTAGACTATCGTAGTCGGCGACTATCACTAATCGGCAAAAAGCGCCGACTATCCGGCTTCTTACTTTGTGTCTATTTCTCAATAAAATGTATGTGTTACTTCCTTGTAAAGAAAATATATTGATGACATTTATCATACAAAATTAGTATCTTAATGTAAAAACAAATCAACATAATATTTAATGACATATATTGAAATTCTGCGTGATGATATTTGAAACTATCGTCAAACTAGTGAGATGTAAAACTCAAAAAACTTTTTTTGTTATTATATTTGTTATTATTTTTTTGTTATATTTGTCCACATGTCAGTAGTGACTGAAATTGCAGCGAATCAGCTGTAAACGAAGCGTCACGGGAATCCCCTAAACCGTAGTCGGCTTGGCGGATTAGTCGGCCGACTAGTCGGCTTATTTACAACCGACTAATCGGCTAGTCGGCTAGTCGGCCAAAGTCATAATCGGCACATCTCTAATATTTAAATACATACATATTTATGAAGAAAAGTTATAAGTGAATTAAATAAATAGTAGAATTAAGAGATATTTTGATTTACGATAAAATGTTTGGTTAGAAGTCTTTTAAAAATGTGATACCAAATAATAGACCTTCATTTATTGAATAGATAGGTAATATGCAGGAAATAACCTATATGTATGGTCTTTTTCGCTCAGCTGCAATAAATTAGTTCTTCCAGGTACTAAAGCTACTTGCAGACTTGTAAGGCAAATTGTAGAAAACTTCTTCTCTTCAAAACATTCAGCCCAAAAATACTGACATTTTGTCTATACTAATATATAAAGAGAAAACATTTAATTGTTTGTTTGTATGTATTGAATAGGCTCCGAAACTACTGGACCGATTTGAAAAATTCTTTTACCATTAGAATTGTACATTATCCCTGATGAACATAGGCTATAGAATATTTTCAAAAACGTTAGGATTCCATATGAAAACTTCAATAATGTACCCCAAAGTGTGAAAAAAATACAAAAAAATCATTATGTTGCGTACGCTGCGGAAATTATTGACATTGGAGCAAAGTGATGTACTACAATTTTATAGAGGACATCAATATCTACAAAAAAGTGTGCGATACCATATGTCTAACTATTACAGTTATGTCACAATAACTGCTTTTTCATGTTAAAATTTAAACTTCATAGTACTTTATATCTTCATTACTACGCGAACGAAGTCGCTGGCAACAGCTATATTGAATAAAAATAAAAATATTGTCATTTCTTTTTAGAAACATTAAATTATTTATTTAAAACTATAGTAATTCCCAAGTTTCATTTATAAGTTCATAATCAATGAACTCAACCGTCGATGTTGTCGTGTGAAGACCGGCTGACGGAAACAGTTCGTCCACATTAAATGTCCTGTAGTGATCCCCATTGTTCCAATAGGCCAGTGCTTCGCCCTTCAAAACAACACTGTAAAGTATTGTTAGCAAAAACCTGTTTCTGTGTTTCATTAAAACTGCTTTCACGCTTTCGCCAGGAGGAACTTGAACTGAATTAAAATTTTGGTTTAGTATTACGTCGAATGTCGAATGCCTATTCTGTCCCCAACCATTGGTATATGTGGTACTCCTGATGCCTTTATTAGAAACGGTGTAACCCATAAATTTCCACGTTAATCCTGCGTCCAGCCATCGATGAGTTCTAGTGTTTATTACCCTGGGATTGATAGACGTCCCGGCAGCCATGGTTGTTGTTCCATTGTTAGTATAACGCATGGTGTTTAACACTTCGCTGTTTCTAGATACGTTCGTCAATTGTAACCACGATGCTGAGAGATACGAAAACGTTGGTCTCCATACAACTTCTGACGCATTGCTGAATTCTTCGTGGGATAAACTTACCCTATCAGGTCTAGAACCAGTCATTGCTTCAACACCATCTTTTAAGCGTTCCTCTGAAAGAAAGTTTTAGTTTATTATCATTTATTTATTTATTTAGACATGCACAAACAAACAGTTAACAAACCAACGCATGAAAGTAACAACTACACTAGACTAGAGAAATAAAGCTAAGTTTGTTAACCTAATAGTTGTGTTAAACATCTGAAGAAAACTATATACATTATGATTAAATACGAATGCCAGTCTGCTGCTCGAACATAGAGTGTTATAGGAAAGCCAAGTGCAAAATAGACTTGAGCTTCTTTGGCTTCAAATGGAATAAATCAAGATCTGTGACATTTTCATATAGATTGTTATTTAAAGAAACAATGTACTATAAATACACGTTTGGTACTAAGAAATTATTTTATACATTTTTTTTAGCGTGTGTAAAAACGTCTTCATCACAGTAACTCCAATCTTTAATTTCAGTTCAATCAGTCGAAAATCTAATAAGATTTATACAAACTTTCATCCCCTATTTTATCCCTTTGGGGGCAGAATTGTCAAAATCCTTTCTTAGCGGATGCCTACGTCATAACATCTACCAGTATCGTGGTTTATTGCGCTCAGTATATAAATATATATATCTTAAACTTACCAGTTATAGAGAAAATATTATATTCCATTTCATTGACGACCGAGACACTAACGCCACTGGAGGTCAAATTGTAGCCACCCGGATAAAACTCTAATGTTGTCATCGCAATTTCAAAAGAAGATATTGTAGACAGTGATGTTAGAAATAATATAAACACAGACGATATATATTGATCCATTTTACACTAAAGTATAATTTTTTTCAATACACAGCTTGCTCAGTTTGATTGTCCTAAAATTAATGAGAACGATTCTTAATTCGGGCGCGATTGAAAAAATTAATGATTAAATTTTTTCTAATTAAATCTAAGATGAAAAACAAAATCAATCTTTTTTATTGGAATCTTTTAGAAGTATGTTTTATACAAAAAATTTTTTCACCTATTTTCATCAGATTAATCTTTACTCCTTTAGTTTAAATATCTTTTCGCTTTAAAAAAAAATATTTTTGTTATAAAGAATACTTAATGCTAAAAATTGAATAAAATATTTTTCATAGCTAACCTATAATATAATTGCTGTGCCTGTGAGATCGGCCGCGTCCGAATTTATTTCAGAAATATCCCACGACTAATACACGAAAGTAATATGGTAACATAACATTTATTTTCAATTCAACTTAGAGTCTGAAATTGTACGAATTTTACTATTGAACAAGGCTGGTATCGAAACAGATTACAAGTATTATTATTGAAAATGTAAACTAAACTACGACACACACACTTGTCTCTCATGATCCCAAGCTCAGTAATAAGTGATAATTATAAATATATATAGCATGCATTATCGTAAATAGTAATTACGAATGATTAATTTTAATAATTAATCGGATTATATTATTAGGACAGTATTTTTTGCAATTTTCCTCAGGATGATGCTGTTAAATTCAATAATGAAATCAAATGAAATGAAAATCGTTTATTAGCATAGACACTAAAGGCGTGCGCTTGCTCATCGTTAGACTCTACAATGGCGTCGGAAAGGCGTATGACGAGAAGAATATCACAAGAAACTCGTTAGAAAAGTTAGAAATGCCGCATTTATAGAGACTACAGATAAAAATAAACCTAAAAATTTTCATTGACAGTCATTTTAATTATCGTATTTTTAATTAAAATACGTGGGTTCAAATGGTACGCAAAACAAAAAATTGGTGGATAATTTTAATTTTTATTATATGTAATTGATTTCTGGAATATATATTTTAAATTGAGTGCCAGTGTAGAGCCCATGACTTTATTTCTTTATTAATTTGCGAGCATATTTTACATATAATAATATATAGGACTATAATAGTCTTATAAAATAAATAATCTTATTAAATAATAAATACTTTTGCGGTTTAAATTTGCTGCTATTGAATAAAAGTGACACTAATGACATTTACTAAAAAGAAAATTATCTAGGCCTTGGTTTCCCCGTTAATGCGCCTTAAAAAAGTATTTTTTATTATTGTTTTTAATTGAGTTCTAGTAATAATATTTGGTAAATATAAAATGAGGTAAAGTTAGTGATTTAATGACATCGCAGTATTTATTTTGTGATTAAGTTTTATCATATTAATTTGATACATCGTCAAGTGATTACAACTTATTTAAATAGATATGTATATATTGGTTTTGTCATGTTATTGTTTCCCATTGCAGCCAGGTGGTCTAACTGGTAAGTGGTTTGATACATTGATAAACTGAATATTACCGACCCAAATCTGTGCTATTATACATATCAACGATTCTCAACCTTTTTTTGTTGCGATTTCAAAATTTCACGTCACACAAAGATTTAAAAATTATTTACTTACCTATAACACACTGCATAAAATAGTTTATAATAATAATTTTATAATAAATAAGCGAAATAAAATAATACGTAAAAATAACAACGCAACTTTCATATCGTATTCTACGTTTAATAGTCTTAATGTTTCTTAGTTTTAATGTTGGTTAATGCTGAAAATCCGAATTTACACAAATAAGATGTAATATTAACATTAGTATATATCTAAAATTTGGCGGCACACTTTTAGAACTTCGTATAATAGTTGAGAATCACTGTATTTGATGGTCTCCTAAAACCGACTATTTATTGATACTAGTATATGTCTTTCCTTTTCAGTTCAATAATGTTAACGATTACAATAATATTATGTTTATTGCCAATTGCACTAAACGCAAGACTTACAATAAATGTAAAATACGTCAACGATAATCATCACTCGCATGAAGTCAATGGTAATACTACAAACATCATCAGTGATCTGGAAAAACAGATGTTCCGCATGACGGAGGATAACCTTCGAACTGGCGTGGAAGCCCTCGCTGGATCTAGACCAGATCTGGTGTTTCTACGCGATCCTATACCAGGACATGGGGACGTTTTTGCAAATAATCGCTGGGAGCAAACGATGTCTGTGATTACTGTTAATGAATTATTTTTTAATAATATCACTTTTAGTAAAAATGTTGTTATAGATAGACGGTTTTATACTAACCCACTTAATGTTAGCATACCTAGGGTCGTTAGTTTAGAATCTGAAATGGGAAATAGGCTATGGATAGAGCCCGGTGACCTTTGTTCATGGAATGTCAATAGGTTTATAGATTTCAATATTAGTTTTCAAAATCGTCGTTCTTTCTCGTTTACAATCGAGTGGGGTTGTCGACGAAACGAAACAATTAGTACTCGAATCGCCAATGTTATTACGCAAACTATCCCTCCGCGGGGACTACTCACCGTAGTACTGTCAGCCCGGTTGCTCCAATTCGACTTCACAGCTACGTATAAAACAGGATTGAGAGGACAAGCCGTCGGCTATTGGAGGAATGGACATCTCGGGCAGACTTTTCGGGCTTTCGACATAGAAACCGTGATGAGATTTGGTGGTATGCCGATAACTGCGTTTTCGGGAAGTACGTTTCAAATAGAAGATGTAGCAGAACCTGAACTAACTACAAACACATTTTAATGAAAATATAGTCTCATAAAACTTTTTAAATTAATGTTTACATATTAAATACAATTGTTTTGTTTATCTATGTTGTTTTCTTAGATTTTATTAATGGCCTCAGATGTCTAATGAAGACAATTCTGCTAATGTCAACTATTACGATAAACCCATGTGTCAAAAAGAAAAACCTAATGTTTCATTTATTAATTAAACACATATGTGTAAATTAATTCTAAAATTTTACAAGCTCAATGCAAATTGAAACTGAACTTTTTAAATAATCTTAACGTGTGTACAAATTAAATTGCTTCTGTATTTATTAATATGTTTAATCCATCACTTCCCATTGTCCTATTTTTAGGACACTATATTCATTTTTTTAACCTATTAAGAGTTTTATTTTTATTGTTTCTGATGAAATTCGTATTTTTATACTATTTTTCTGATGAAATAATTATTTTCCGCTGAGAAGAATATTTACGTAATTTTAATGTATTTTTTTCAAATTGATCATTTTTGTTGCCTCAAAAAAAAAACATTATTTTCCGATTTTATATACCGTAAAAGAAAACAGTAACTAACTTCAAAGTACATAAAACTGATTCTTAGATTTCTACCAAATATATATATATTATAAAAATAAAAGCAAAATATATATTTTTTCCCCCATTGTCATACTTTATAGGACAGGCTGACTCAGCGTTAAAGAATTTTTTAAAATTTTTTTGTTATTATTTTTCTTAACGTATTATGAACTTAATTTAAAGATTTCACCAAAAAATTCCAATGTTTTCGACGCTTGGGACTTAATGGGTTAATATCATATTTTCACTAGTTTATGGAGCGCTCATTAAAAATGTGAAGTAATAAAACGCATATTATTTAATTAAACTGACGTTTGACATATTGTAATTGATTGTTAGTACATGACTAATTTGTCTTATTTGACCGCGTCAAGCTGTCACGTGTCTCTCTTTAAATCTAGGTTAAAACATGATTAATATAACACTACATTAATAGTTTTTTATGTAACAATTTTAAACAGCGTAACTCACTGCATAATTTGTTTAATTCCCATAAAACCAAAAAGTTAGGTAAAGCGATGAAATTGCATTGTTTTTTTATAATATAAATCTTACAGAATGCATAAATACAGATGCAGCTTTTCATCTTACAATAAATATTAGTAATAAGAAACAATAACCAACAAATTATCGTCCGTAATATTATATTTGCATTTTAAATGTGACTGGAGTTAATCGAATCAATCAATATTGTCGATTGTTTCAGGGTCAGGGGGGCTACACAGGCATATCCGAAGTTTCGTGATACGGCTCTGCAACTTACATGAATTTTGACATACCCGTCAAAATTCCCGTCAAATGTCCGTAAAATAAGCAATGTGTGGCCTATCCGTCGTGACGTCGCTGTCAAATCCGTAATTTCGTGAATGATTACGTAAGTGTTCCTGAGTAGGAAACGTCCGTATTTTCGTCCGAAGTGCGCCTGAGTAGCCCCCCTGTACCTTAATGTTTCATTTCCAAACCACATGATCTTCTGCTTTACTGGACCAATCCATTACGAATAACAACTTTATACGCGAAGTCTTCGCTAGTAAATATATTAAACTAATTGATTTCGCCTCACCTCTAACTGCATATGACCGTCAAAATAGCAATGAATGAAGCGTAGAAAGTTGTAGGCGAATACGCAGCAGCCGGTATAGTGAGCCGCAATGCATGCAGATTGGTGAAGCTAATATTTCATTGCATGATAACATCGGTTCGTGCGTTTGATATCTATAGCAAGGTCGAGCAACACACTTAGTACCTACATTCATATATGTATATCATGAACTTTGACATTTACTGTGTTTTGCAATTAATAAGATATATGTAGTTGGAAATCCTATTAAGGGGACTAGTAGCCTCCGTACTCCTGACAGTACAAACTATAAATTGAACTAGTGAAAATTTTTCCCACATTCGGAATATAAATAAACTAGATTCCAGGAACACGAAATATTTAAAAAATACGGGGGAATTCCCAACAAGTCTCGAACATCTTTGTTTTATAAGGTTTAAGACATTTATTTGCACAAAAATAAATACAATAAATTCACTTAATTGAGATAAAAAATAATAATAACTATAAACATGGGCGTAGCCAGCCATGGGCTCAGGGTGGGGCAGCAGTCTAAAATAATATGTAACTAGCAAACTATACCCGCGGTCTTACCCCGGTTAATGTTTTTTGTGTTGACTGACAACTGTTGAGTGTGGACTTTCTTACGGATATTAAGTATTGTAGTTAGGACCTAGATAATTAAGTTTTTTAGGTTTGATTAAGTCAGTGTCAGGGTGGGGCGCTTGCCCCACTATGACTATAAATAAACATAATGTACGCAGAATATTGACAACACCATCACAAGGCACTCAAACCCATTATATGTTTTTTAAATTCATATTTAAATTTACTAATATTAGTTACGTTAATTGGTAATTCGTTAAAGAACTGCGCTCCATGGTGGAACACTTCTTTTTCCATAGCTAGTTCTAGCTCCTAGGATTTTTATCTGATCTTTACTTCGTGTGTTGAATTTATGTTTTTTTGTTAAATTTAATTTTTGTATTATTTTTATTCTTAGTTTAGTAGTTGGGATTTATTTTTTGCCCCATAGCCTTTGGTTACCTAGCTACGCCACTGGGGACCCTACTATAATCTACTATTCGTGTGTTCAATCAGAAAAAAAAACTATTGAGTTCACCAACTATGTATGGCGACGACACTGATTTTTTGAAGAGTGGGAAGTTCCCGTGCCCCACTGTCAAACAACCAGACGACTGTGGCTCCATCTAGTAGTGTACATAGGAACTATTGAACAAAGGGCTTTAAATAGCTAATTCTGAATTGGAGATAATTCTGCCAATGTCCATTATTTTCTTATATAAGCCATAGAAGCCATCAGAGTCATCAGTGCCCATGTTAAATAAATTACTTTCATTTCATTTCATTATTGCCACTGCATACATCCTTTAGACAACAATAACCTTCAATTTTCAGATCACTACATTAAGGTGTAAGGACCACAAAACTAGCCTTTGAAATGACAATATATCTGTAAATCTTACGGGAGAATTAAAATAAAACAACATTTAGATCAATAAGGCAATTTTCATTCATATAATATGTAATACATAAGTTAAAAAAAAAACTTAAACTGATGATTAAAAAAAATATTCTTACGATTATTTTTTTTGTACTAAACACTAAAAACATTACAAAGATCTTTAACGGCACAATCGGTGTTGCCAACGGGAATATTGTCTATTACCTAATTAGTTTTTACTACTGGTAACTTTTCATCCTTAATACTACCCAACTTGAATAATCGAAATCTAGTCTATAGATTTACAAAGCCAGGTCTGATTTCAAGTCTGGGATATTTATTTGGTTCCAGCGATCTCCTTCATCCTGTTGAGAGCGGATCCAGCTTTAAACCACTCGATCTGTTGTTCATTCAACGAATGATTCAACTTTATTTTCTCAGTTTTTCCATCAGCGTGCTTGATCTGACAATCCACAGGCTAAAAGACCAAAAATAAACGAGATTGTAATAAACATCATAATCTGACTAATTTATGTTGTAACTAGTCGGGTTATAATATGAAAGAGATGGAATGTTTGTAATTTAGGCAGGAGGAAACGAGATAAAAGATTTTAGCTAACTCTTCGTTTAAATCTCAATATACTTTTCAATATTATTTATTTATTTACTTTCGTAATTGGACTCCAATAGAGCGCTTTTACTCGCCAAAATCAATACAAATATAAATGAAATCAATTTGATTTAGCTGCTGTATACTGGCATTGTCCACTTACATACTAATGTCATAATAATCCCTTACTAATAAATGTGAATGTGAGTTTGTTTGTTACGTTTTCACGCAACAACTACTTGACCGATCATCATGAAACTTTGTACACATATTTTTGGAGGTACTACAAGTAACATAGGATACTTTTTATTTAAAAAAAATATTATTATAGAAAGTGAATTTGTTTTGAGACTGTTTTTGTTTAGTTATTGACATTGATTGGTTTTTTTTTGCTATTTAGACTTTGACATTTTATTATTAATATTATTGTATTTTGTAATTGACTCCTCCTTGCATGGTGTATTGGAATTGACTGTAAGACCATGCAAGTGACTGTGCTTAAATAAATAAATATTATTTTTTACTATAGTTTCCAATTGACTATAGTAAAATATTGAGTATAGTTCTATTGAAATGATCTCTGATACTTATTTAATGCCTTAAATGCGAGTGAATAAATCTACTATGACGTAGAAGTATACCTGCTGTATAGGGGCATTGACATCCTATTAGAAACCTACAGGTAAATTAGTTTCATTGACTTTAACTGAAGTTAATATTCACCTTTCCGGGTGCCAAGCCCTTCAATCCGAGCAGTGATATTTTATCATCCGGTTTGATCTTGTCATAGTCGGCGGGATCAGAGAAAGTGAGCGGCAGCATACCCTGCTTCTTCAGGTTGGTCTCGTGGATGCTACAAACATAATACAATGATATAGTGCAGCGATTCTCAATCTTTTTTTGTTCATTTCGCTTGGCTTTAAAAATCTATAATAACACTGTCCCAAATAAGTTAATAATAATAATTTCAAATGTACTTATTTTTTTATTTATTTATTTACTTTTAGTACGTATGGGCTCCAATAGAGCGCTTTTACTCGTCAATACAAATATAAATGAAATAAATTTATTAATTCAATAATTATCAATTTGATTTAGCTGCTGTATACTGGCATTGTCCACTTACATACTAATGTCATAATAATATATAATAAATCTACTATGATGTAGAAGACTAGCTGCTGTATAGGGGCATTGTCATCCTATTGTATACCTAAGGGTAAACATAAAACGACATAGATTATGTCCAAGCTTTTTTATCAATAAGATATTCATCTAATGTGTAATAATATACTATAAAAACAATAGCACACACGGCGGTTTTCAAATGGATACAGTTTTTGTAGGTATATAAGCGATAGAAAGAGAAACTATATCTGCATCCCTTTCACACATGCTTCTACTTCGACACTATAAGAATATAGTTATCCCTTTCTAATGATAAATTCTTTATTGCAAAAATAAATAAACTGTGAGCGGCGATATTTGGTGCAATGTGAAGAAAAGTACAATCTGTATCCTTACCGTGCGAAGCTCCGTACGATGATGGCTCTGCCGCCGAGATGTCTGGGCTCCAAGGCTGCATGCTCGCGGCTGCTCCCTTCGCCGTAATTGTCGTCTCCCACCACGCACCAACTGATGCCGGCCTTCTTGTAGTGCCTGGCCGTCTCCGGGACAGCGCCGTAATCCCCAGTCTTCTGATTGCGAATCTTGTTCAGTTCGTTGTTCTCGGCGTTTGTAGCACTAAAGGGTTCGGAAATAAATAACATTCAATGTTACCAGCAAAACATTGTTCCATTTACCTATATTACGGGTAAATTTCAATATTTAAAGAAACTTATGCAAAATAATAACGCGGATTAAAACTAATTTGAAAATATAATTATCACAATGCATTGTAACAATAAAAGGAAAAAAAATATAAGAAAGATGACACTGACATAATAATCTTCTAAAATAAGCATTTTCAACTTGTAGAGGCAACCGCTACATACAAATATTTTATTTAATTTAAAAAACAAATGCCCCAAGATTCTCTCTCTCCCTCTCTCTTTCTCTCTATCTCTCCCTCCTCTTTCTCTCTCTTTCTTTCTCTCCCCCCCCCCCTTCTCTCTGTGGAGTCGCATTAAAATACTCACGAAATAAACATATTATTGGAGATGTTATCGAGATGCCCCCTATATTTGAGCCATGGTCCAGCTGCTGAGATGTGGTCCGTGGTACACTTTCCCTTCACTTTAATCAGTATGGTGAGGTCTTCGAGGTCTTTACCATCCCACTTGTCGAATGGCTCCAGGAGTTGAAGACGATCGGAGGACGGAGACACGTCTACTTTCACTTCTGAAAATATTGAAGAAAAAAATTCAGAATAAGTGTGCGTATCAGTTCACAAGCAAATCTGATAAATACTTGGTTTTCTTAAATATCATATTTGAGAATAAATATTTGTTCTTCAATTAAAATTCAAATGTCAGTCGTACGAAACAAAATAGACCAATCACACTCTTTAAAATTGTTGATATGATTTTTGACCAATGATAATAATCCATTGCGACTGTCTACTGTCACCTAGCTGTCATTACGTTCTGTTACACGCATTTATAAGAAATCGTTTCAATCGTTACTTATTAAAATATAAATATCAGAAATAAATAAACGTAAATTAATATTTAAACTGAATATTTGATACATAAGTATATGCAACATATTACTATTTTATTTTGATTACTGTCCAATGGTTGTCGTGTTTGAAGATTTATTATTTATTAGTAAATATTTTTTACTGCATAAATTTAAATAAAATACATTCAAGCAATGATCAGTTGACCACAGATCAAACTACACTCAAGCGTTATTTCTGCTTTAACTTAGGATCCAAATTATCACCACAAACTTTTCCAATCCAATACTCACTGGATCCATCCTCAGGTGGGTGTTCGTACGTGTTCTCTCCACGATCAAACCCTTTGGAAGGTAACTCGTCACCATACGGGGATGACAGCTTGAATTTCTTCCCATCAGCGCCAGTTAGTTCATCACTCAACGGATTGAAGTCTAGGCGACCTGGACAAGTTGCAACAATAAAAATTATCAAATGCATTAAATAAAAGCATTGTTTAAAAAAAAACATTGCTACTAATATTATAAATGCGAATGTTAGTTTGTTTGTTACGTTTTCACGCAACAACTACTTAACCAATCATCATGAAACTTTGTACACATATTTTTAGAGGTACTAGAAGTAACATAGGATACTTTTTATTTTAAAAAAATATATCTTTTACTATAGTTTCCAATTGACCATAGTTTCAGCTGTTTGGAATTTTTCTATATTTATCTTTATTTCCATCTGTCATTTTTATACATGCAGTATAAAACTATTTGAGTTTTTGAGGTTAGGTGTCATTTTTGTGGTTAGATGCCCATTTTATTATTTCAGATCTTACTGATACTTATTTAATGACTTAAATGCGAGCGAAGCCGTGGGTAAAAGCTAGTATTATTATAAGGAAGAAAATAAACCAAAAACACTTGACAGTTTGTTTCATAAACTGTCAACGTAATTTTAGGCAAAGGACTATCGTTTTCAGACACAAATTTCTTAACTTAAAATTCAAATTACGAATTTCTCCAGTGTAACAAAATTATGCAATACTAATAAGAAACATACCAGCAATCGACAACGCTGTAACAAGTTCGGGGCTGGTGACGAAGCAGTGTGTGGCCGGGTTGGCATCATTTCTCCCTGTAAAGTTTCTATTGTATGACGTCACAATAGTATTCTTCTCCCCTTTCTTCACGTCCTTGCGGTCCCACTGGCCGATGCAGGGACCACACGCGTTCGCCAACACCTGCACGAATACAATTCCTAATACTGAAGCTACACTTCACTTTAGTGGTAGGCAGACTGATGATGGCATTAGCCCAGTATGCCATCCTGGAGAAGTACCACCACTTTCAAGCTAGACACCCGTGAAGAGACCAGCTTGGAAGCAGCCGGGATAACGAGAGGAGTGTGCCCTGTCAATTTGGACAGAGCACATTCGTCTACTCAGGTCGGCTGTCTGTGGTAACAGTTGTCTATGCGCATGGACCGCACTCTAGCTTAACATCAGGCAGAGTGTGGTCATATGCCAGGCTATTGATTTAAAAAATATATACTTTGCTCCTTGAAAGCCTGAAGGCAATATACTTACAGTACCGCCGAAATCTCTGAGTGTTTTAGCAATGCCATCTCTCTCAATCGTCGCTCTGACTTGCTCTGACCCCGGAGTCACGTTGAAAGGGATCTTAGACTTGAGTCCATGACTGATTGCCTAAAATTGGTTTAAAATTTGGATAAAACGGCTCTTAGGCATTTACTTAATTATTGATTGAAATTCTAAAAACGTTGGCAAGGTCTTTACATATTGTCCTAGCTCTAGGATGTATATATGTAATAGCCAAACTAATGTTTGAGCTAGGCTTACTAGGACGTTTTTTTTTGACTAAAATTAATGTTTAATAGGTAGCAATATATATATATATATATGTTATTAATCTGATTTATGAATTATTTGCTTTTCTTCTGAATTAAAATTCAACTTTTTTTATTTTTATTATTTTATGTACAGGCTATGATTGACCAGTTTCTTGTGGTATTCTTCTCGTCATACGACTTTCCGAAGCGCACACCTATAGTGTCTATTATTAAAAATTATTTTGCTTATAATTCCCGCTACATTGGGTCGATGAAGGAAAATAACCTCCACTAACATTCAATAACTTGTCTCGACGCGTTTCACCACTTCACATGGCATCATCAGGATACGTGAAGTCGCTTCGGCTTCGCTTCGACGACTAGCGGTAATTATAAGCAAAATAATTTCCTTTAATATGGATTTCAGCAAAGTAACGCCTGAAACAACCAATTATATAGTGTCTATGCTAATAAACGATTTTCATTTCATTTCAATTATTAGCTTTTCTCTGTTTCTTCCCCTAGTTCCTACGTAATCAACATTAGATTGTCTTTCAGTCATAAACCCACATACCTCCCTCACGATGCTGGCACACCTGCCCATATCTTCATATGACGAGTTAGTACACGACCCAATAAGTCCAACTTTGATATCAACTGGCCAATCATGTTTCTTGGCCATCGAACCCAACTTCGATATTGGATTTGCAAGGTCCGGCGTGAACGGTCCATTCACGTGAGGCTCAAGAGTGGACAGGTCTATTTCTATTACCTGAAAATTGTATTATTGCGACATATTTGTACGATACCAAGATACCAAGAGATCATATAGACAAAACATAGCTTCATAATATTACCTCATCGTACGGAGCCTTATCGTCAGGGGTAAGCAGGTGTTTGAATTGATTAGCGAGACCAGCAACGTTGTCGCGACTGGTCGATTTCAAATAAGCCTCCATACGAGCGTTGTATGGGAACACCTGTGATATGGAAATTAAAAAGATTAGAGCCAATCTAATTATTTTCAATAAATATATATATATATATATATCGATAAAAATGTACTTAACACTGGATTTACCAGAGCAGTCAAAATGACTGGTCCTGCAAGATCAAATTAAAATTCCTACTATGTGTAACATTTTATTTAATTCTTCTAATCTTCTTTAATTTATAACAGAAGAATTAGTTTTATGAATTTTATATTATTTTGTATAAATTTGTAACAAATATATACTTTTTTGGTTTTGGTAGAAATAGGTATATTTAAGCTGGTAAATCTAGTGTTAAGAAGATTTGGGATTTTGACGTTTATTCTGTCAATGTCATCTTTCTTGTTTCTTCTGTTCTTTCTATTGCCACAATGCATTGTGATAATTATATTTTTAATCCGCAATATTATTTCACATAAGTTTCTCTAAACAACAATGAGGAATCTTCACAAACAAAACTTCAAAAACAATTTTAAATTGCTCTGTTGTAACATTGCAATTATGTAAATCCCACCATGGTAATGTATTTATCTGATAACTAGATGTACCCTGCGCGTGTTGCTAAGCCACCAACTAAAATAAATTTGAAGGAAAGGCTTTACACAGATATTTTTTTTAATTTTGTTCATTTGACGACAATATTGTGTGTTCAATGTAACCTGTCATGAACTGTCACTGCAATATATGAAATTCATTGGAATGACAGTGGCGCCACAAACCTTCGTGGGCTCATGCATAACAACTTTGCTAAAGATCATCACATGATCAAATGCATAGTTTACGATTCTATAAAGGACACACAGACAAACATTCATTTTTATATATATATAGACACTTACACTAGTAGTAGCACCAATCTCAGCTCCCATGTTACAGATGGTGGCCATGCCGGTGCAAGAAATGGAATCCACGCCTGGACCGTGATATTCGATGATGGCCCCGGTTCCGCCCTTTACTGTGAGGATACCAGCCACCTTCAAGATCACATCTTTCGGTGATGTCCAGCCCTTCAGTTGACCTGGTCAAGTAGAAAGCAGTTAATAAAATAGCAGTGATTCCAGCGTTCATTTCCCTATACCTTCTACAGCAGTCATTCTTAACCTTGATGAAGGACCATTTGCCAAAATACCTGCCTTGCCTCAAAATCATACTTGTTAACTTAATAACGAAAATAGCATATCTTTTAACGGAAGTGTTACTTCATTGTAGAAGAAATTATAGTACTAGTAAGCGGACCACTTCGGGTGCTTCCAGTGGTTATGAACTGGTTAAGAACCACTGATCTGCAGATTCATAATCAAAAAATATATATTCACAGTATATTTTAAAAATAATTTCCTATCTTGAAGACGCAATTACGCATTTAGTTTATCTGTTACATAATTGAATGCGCCGTTAGTATCTGCATTTACACTCAAGGCTATATTGATATAACGCGTTGCATTTAAATTACTATTATGACACCGTTTCATTACACACACTTACTACATGTATTTTTTAATAAAACAATTTTTCATTCATATTGGATACTATTTTGATTCAAATTAGAACAAATACGACTGTCTTAAGCAGTTCCACGACTTTCTACTAGAGGGAATCTAAACAACCATTTTTTTGAGACAACCTACCTAACCTAAAATTTTCGTTAGATCGACCGGACCTAAAACAACTTTGAGAACCACTGTCCTAATCTAAAATTCTCAAAGTATCAGGACATCACAAAGTTTGATTTATTACTTCTATAATCAAGGTGACAGGGTTAGCAGCACCCACTCCTGTCATCAATGGCGGCCTTAGGGGGTGGCGAACGGGGCAATCGCCCGGGGCCTCACTCTTTCAGGGGCCTCGTTTTTAAAAGTATCTTTTTTAAAAGTGTCAATGTAAAATATTTTATTTTATTTATTTGTATAATTTTAATATTTCTCGTCAAATATGACAAATACCTAAACCAAACAGCCAGATCTACTTTCGCACACATACTTTTCACGAAGGACAAAGGGCCTCGCAATGGCTAAACCCGCCACTGCCTGTCATTATAAGAGCAATGCATTGAACCGCCTACGTTTTCGTGCATGTTTTGAGTGGCTATAAATAACTTAAAATGCGTCTCGGGCTCGATGCCAAATAAAAACAGTTCAGCCGCATCGATTGCCAAACTATCTGACGGATCACTTTTTTATATTCCATTATTATTTATTCCAGTATTTAGATGTTATAATTATATTAACCACTATATTATAATCTATATATATAAAAATGAATGGCAAATTTCGTTGTAATTTTATAACTCAAGAACGGGCTTTGTTTGGACTATTTAGTAGATGGTTTATGTGAAGTTTGCACAAAATCGGTTGAAATTAATTCAATAAATGGCGGATTGTGCTGTCAAATTGAAACTATTTTCAGTGTTGACAGTAATTGAAACTTTTTATATCATTCATGCTGTTTGATGCATGAATTTGATGTATCCATTATTATTTTTTAATATTTCAATTTATACGTAGCGAAGCACGTACCAGGCCGCTAGTTAATTATAAATAGTTTATTAGCATAGGCACTAAAGGCGTGCACTTGCTCATCGTTAGACTCTACCGTGACTGCGGAAAGGCGTATGACGAGAAGAAGACTACAAGAAACTCATCAATCATAGCCTGTACATAAAATAATAATTTTAAAAAAACTTAATTTTAACTCAACAATACAATACAATACTACAATAATACACAATAATAAATGTTATAATAATAACATATATGTATACACTAGCTATTGCCAGCGATTTCGTTCGCGTAATAACGAAGATATAAAGTACTATGAAGTTTAAATTTCAACATGAAAAAGCAGTTATTGTGACATAACTGTAATAGTTAGACATATGGTATCACAGACTTTTTGTGGATATTGATGTCCTCTATAAAACTGTTGTACATCACTTTGCTCTATTGTCAATAATTACCGCAGCGTACGCAATATAATGATTTTTTCACACTTTGGTTTACATTATTGAAGTTATCATACGGATCCTTAACATTTTTGAAAATATTATATAGCCTATGTTAATCAGAGATAATGTAGGATTCTAATGATAAAAGAATTTTTCAAATCGGTCCAGTAGTTTCGGAGCCTATATATATATCATAACACAAATTTAAAACATCAAAATCATGTGATTTATATGAATACATACATACATACATATACGTATGTACATAAGTACTCAAACCAGACATAAATACCGAGATAAAAAAAACCTATTTACAAGACACTCCCAGTCATTACAATCATGATTTATTTATACAGAAAACATTGATAAAGATATCAATTCGTTATTCTTATTTGATCAATAATTTTATACTCGAGCCTTTCACTTGACATAGACCACTTACATGACTGTATCTATTGAACCTCTTAAACTTGTCAAAATACAATTATACCAGCTGTAACATCACGTATCTGAACCACGCACAGAATATGCTGAGACACTATGTAACATCACGTATCTGGACCACGCACAGAATATGCTGAGACACTACATTCTACCACGTCACTCGAGGTATATATAAACACGCTCCTCGAGTGACAAGTCAGTTCACTTCAGTCAGCTCACTCCAACCAACACTCCATAATGTAACCAATAAATAATATTTAAACATCAACACTCTTTGGCTCTGATTCCTGTACTACCCAAGAAACACACCTTTTAACACCAGCCATTCTCAAAGTGGTGTTCCGCGAAACCCTAGGGCCTAAAATACTGCAAAAAATACCCACCAAAGGGAGATTATAAGGTTATATAGGCTGGTATAGTTTACTAGTTACATATTATTTTAGACTGCTGCCCCACTCTGAGCCCATGGCTGGCTATGCCCATGACAATAGCTATAATAATATTAACTACTAGATGTATTTTGTGAAAAAAAATTTGTTTACAACAATACTTGGCATAAGTCCGGAATAACGCCGGCACGCATATACGTCGTTTGTTTACTTTAAAAAAAAAGTATCATCAATTATGTAAAGCATTTTCTGTACAACAAGCATAAAGCCGAGTCTCCTGCGCGTGTTTTTTCGAAACATTACACAAAAACATAGAAACATTGTGTACGAATACAAAAATGTGTATGGCCACGCCCCAATGTTTCTATGTTTTTGTGTAATGTTTCGAAAACACACGCGCAGGAGACGCGGCTTAAATTACACACACGTAACTAATCTTTCAGTATGTTTCAGTAATTCGAAACATCGGAATAAAGATGAACCGTTATCCATCACCCAAAAAATCATTGACTACCCTAGAATACCCTATATGAGTGACAGCTAAAATTTACGCCTATATGAAACATACAGTTATAAAAGAAAGTTCAGCGAGCATAGCCCTATAAATTGTACAATCAACAATCTTCAAATGGATACAGATTGGACTTTAGACTGGAAGAAACAATCATTAGAAAGGGACAACTATACTCTTATCATGTGTGAAAGAGATACAGATATCTCGTTTGCCGTTCACTACACCGCGATCGTTTCTCTTTCTGTCGCTATATACCTATAAAAACTGTATCCATTTGTGTACTAGTAGAAAGGATAACTATGCAATATGTTTGGCACTAAATAACTTTGCTTGAGTGTACTTTAAAACCATCCAATAAGCATTGAAAGTACTCACCAGTCAACTTAACACCAATAACTTTTGGGCACTTGAGCTCCCAAGGGAAGTCAGCCATCACGTCTACAGCATCAGCTCCACCGACACCTGCACACAAATTCGAACGATTTAGTATTATAATCAAAAATTTAAAAGAATTAAAAGTAAATTTCAACTCACCAATGCAGAGTCCACCCAAACCGCCGCCATTAGGCGTGTGAGAGTCAGTGCCGATCATCAGTAGACCGGGGAACGCATAGTTCTCCAATATGATCTGATGAATGATACCAGAACCTGGTTTCCAGAAGCCAACGCCGTATTTGGCGCCGGCTGTCTCCAAAAACTTATATACCTGTGGTGAAAAAGAATTATTTTTAAAATGCACCATTCATGATCTTTTTAAAAAATCACATAACAGAAGCAAATTGGCAATGATTTTTAAATTAAGAAAAAAAAGTCTTCAAAAATTTTATATTATGGTCACCGTAATTACATGAATGAGAAAAGACCAAAGGATGTACATAATTTATTATTTTAATCAACTATATTACTTAAAATTAAATTTCTTTTTATTGAATTTTGTTGGAATAATAATGAAATAAAAAAAGAAGAGAAAAAATGTACCTACACTCTACCACACTTAATAATATGTTATAATGCTAGTATATGCTTTCCTATAACACTCTATGTTCGAGCAGCAGACTGGCATTCGTATTTAATCATAATGTATATAGTTTTCTTCAGATGTCTAACACAACTATTAGGTTAACAAACTTTATTTCTCTAGTCTAGTGTTGTTGTTATGGTTTGTTAACTGTTTGTTTGTGTATGTCTAAATAAATAATTTCTTGTATCCATAATTTATGTTAAATTTCAGGACATCTTTAAACTACTATAATTATAGAATTATTAATGTTAACAAACACCTTATTACCCCAATAGTATCTACTGTTGATTTTTAACATGTGATTTATATTTCAAAACACTCACCTCCTTGTTAATATCCTTGGCTCTCGCCAAATCCTTCACACCGCCGACTTGCGCCTCAATAAGATGGTCGCAGTGTATGGTGGAAGGGACAGCCACCCTCGGCAGACCTGACGATATGAACTGAAGCATGGCCATCTGCGCCGTGGCATCTTGCATGGCCACACGATCTGGCCGCAGACGGAGGTAACTGACACCTCTTTCTATCTCCTATAAACAATGACTAAAGTTATTCACGGACATGGTGTACTGTAGCTGTCATATGTAGTCTTTTAATAGTTAAAATTAAAAAAATACATTAACTTGAACCTTGAACAATCCAGGTCCACATTTTTACACTTTTTTCACGTGTATTGTCTAATATTTTTAGATAATAACAACCCCTACATAGGTCAAGTGACTTTTAGTATTTCCCATATATTATAGAATAATAAATAAAACATTATTTATTTACATAATACGCCATCTACATAGCACAGTAAAGATCACAAATTAATCGTACAGTTTTTGTATATACTATATGTATGTACAATCTCCAAATGGATACAGATTGGACTTTGGACTAGCATTAGAAAGGGATAACTATATTCATATCGTATCCAAGTTGAAGCATGTGTGAAAGGGATACAGATATCTCCTTTGCCGTTCACGACGATCGCTTATATAATTAGTTGTTTCAGGGGTTACTTATATAGGAAATCCATATTAAAGGAATTTTTTTTTTAATTTTAATTTTATTAAATTTAAATTTTAATCAGTCGTTGAAGCGAAGCCGAAGCGACCGCACGTATCCTGATGATGCCACGTGAAGTGGCGAAACGCGTCGAGACAAATTACTGAATATTGTAGCGGGAATTATAAGCAAAATAATTTTAAATAATTTCCTTGATTGCTTATATACCTACAAAAAAAACTGTATCCATTTAATGCTGATTCAAACACATGTGACAAGTATAATTTTAAATATGGAACACATAGTGTTATCTGTGATAAAAACGAATAAAGTTCTTTTTGCATCAACATAACAAGTTTTTAATTATATTACACTTACTACAGTAAATATGTATATAATGATAGAGTCGTAAAATTATTATAAGGATTTTGTGAATATTTTAAACATGCCCATCGGAAAATTTAACAAACGTTTTAAATATACATTTTATTATATCAAATAAAATACAGGTTTATTTTTAAATAAAACACTAATTATTCAATTTAATTTTGTTGTATTTTTTTTTTTAAATATTTATTTTAATTGTCCATGTTATAAAATATAAATTATGTATTTTTCAGTTTCAATTGTTGTTTTTCCTTAATTTTTAAAATTGTCACTGTCTTAAATCATCTCGAGCATGCTATCCTATCCTATGATTAATCCCATTTGGTTTTATATTGTACTTATTTTTATTTAATTTTTATGTACAGGCTATGATTAGTGAGTTTCTTGTGGTCTTCTTCTCGTCATACGCCTTTCCGTCTAACGATGAGCAAGCGCACGCCTTTAGTGCCTATGCTAATAAACGATTTTCATTTCATTTCAATGTAATTTTGTGGGGATGCTAATTCCACTTAGAAAAATCCACTTCCAGGTCATCCACATGATCACGACTTACTACTTTCACAAACATAATTATATTGACGACCTTTGTGACTCTATTCTAAGTTCAATATTTATACCATAATATAAGTATGATATTATTTTAAAAAAACTATCTATCTAAGGTCCATATTCAGAAATAACACTTGAGCGTAGTTTGATCAGTGGGCTTATCACGAATTTAGTCTGGCTTTCGAATCGAGCTGTCACAAGTAAAACGGATCCGTTAGCAATTGGGATCATGAATTTTTACTAACGACTAACGAGCACCAGCAATCTATCAAATGAACGAAAGATCGAGACGTTCGAAAATTAACAAAAAGTATCTAAAATATTGTAGTTCCAAATCCGCACGTAGTGGCGCTGCTCAAATTTCCATACAAATCGTTTGAAGCGAACTCGGTTCGAAAGCCAGACTAAAATTCGTGATAAGCCCACTAATCATTACTAAATTGCATTTTATTCCATTTAACGCAGCCAAAATTATTTACTAATAAATAATAAATCTCTAAACACGACAACCATTAGACAGTAATCAAAATAAAATAGTAATATGTTGGTATACTTATACATATCAAATATCAAGTTAAAACATTAATTTGCATTTTTTCTTTCTGTTATTTATATTTTAACAAGTAACAATTAAAAAAACGATTTCTAATAAATGCATGTAACAGAACGTAATGACAGCTAGGTGACAGTAGACAGTTTGCAATAGACATTTGTAGTTTTGAACTCTAGTCAGTGAATCTATGCTTGAGTGTAATTTCTGAAATACGCGCCTAAGAGCATTATTCCAACACCAATATTTTTTAGCTTAACACTAGAACTACTAACCGGTCAATATGACCGGTTTCAAAATTCTTCACAAAACTTTTATATACAACCCTACTCGTTATTTTTTGTAAACGATTCTATTATTTACAATTCTACAATCAATTTATTGAATTATATTTAATACTTTGCACGCACAAGTCATCCGGTCATTTTGACCGGTTGGTAAAAATAGATCATATTGACCGGCTCGTAGTTCTAGTGTTAAATGATTGAAATTGTAACATTAACAGCAGATATAAGCGACTTACTTGCCCTTTAGGGTCATCGAGATGTGAATAAAGCACTTTCTCGGACAAAGTTAAATTCCGACCCAACCTCTTTTTCACAACTTCCAAATTTTGTGATAATTTCTCGTAAGGGAGTGGGGATTTGTCGAATCTGGACATAGCAACCTAAAAACATTAATTAAATTTAACTATTCTAGTAGTAAAAACAATTTGCATAGTTACATAACAGCTTTGTAAAATCACTAAAATCTATATTTTCTCTAATTATTCTATATCGTATACGTGCCTGCGATGCGGCAGCGGTGAGGGGAGACACGTTGAAGCATCTTTGCTGGATTTCAACCAATGCGACCTTTGTCCTGCAACCCTGTAACCAAAAAAATTAATTAAGCAAAAAATAAATAAAAATATTTATATAAAAATGAACCCAATTAATTAACAAATTAGCGATATATTTTAACGTAAACATAAAGTCTGTCATTGATAGTAAAGTCCACCTTCGCTGACCCGGGAGCCGTCTATTTTTCGACCCCTGACCCGTTCATTCAATTCTCACGATATTTCCAAATCAGATTATGATATCTCTGAACAAGTGATTAACTTTATCTTGATTTTGATAAAAGATGACATTATATATATCGTTTAATCATTATTTTAATTAAAATCTTACCTGGCCATGCAAAACTCTCATACAGTGTGCCATGGTGGCGGGACCGAACACTGTAACGTTGCTTTATTTCAATAATACACACTTAATTCAACATACGCAACATGGATCGCACTCGATTTTGTGCGACTATACCTAAAATATCGCTTCTAAATTTGTATTTATGGAATTCAATCAAGCAGCCGACTGAATCAAACGTCCCCCCGAAGATAATAAAATGACATCTAAAAACGGTGTTACTATATTTTATAATTGAAGATTTAATTGGAAGTTTATTGAAGGTCTAATCAAATTTTTTTCTATATATCACTTCTGAATTACATTATCTAACACTCAATAGAATTTTAAAAATGTAAGGAAATTGTAAGAAAAGTTAACTTAAAGGATTGATTGTATAATATTCTTTAATTAATCAATTATTATTGCATCTTTACTAAGACGCATTAAAATTTATAACATGGTCTCACTGAGCACTGTTCAGAAATATTTTCTTGATTTTTATAATTATTTATTTAAATCTAAATTAAAACCACAATTAGAAAATAAAATTAAAATTTTTAGTAGTAATACTAAAATATGATATAATAATAGTTTTTTTTATAGATAATAAATGTAGTGCTTTATAGACTGAATTAATGAATGTCATTTTTGACAGCTCATAATTGACAGATTCCAACAGGATCCAATCGTGAAGTGCGATTCTCGAAGCAAATTTAGGTTTTCGTTACGTTTTTTTAGATATTAATATATAAACAGAACCTTAACCAACTTGAGTCTTTATTTAGTAGGTTTAGTGTAGGAAAATAGTTTAAAAAAGTGCTATAGAAATGACTAATCCGACCATTCAGGTGGGTGTTTTTGCTTTACAAATCCAAATAAATTCCCTATTTTTAAGTTTTTATATTTATTTGTACTTTGGTTGTAGGAGATAGAGGGAATAGATGACTATTGGGGCCCGGCGTTCCGTTCTGTGTATGAAGGAGAAGGCCATGCCGCATTTGTGGAACAACTAAACGATCGCATCAAACAACACGATCGGGAAATCGAGAAACTATGCAATTTTCATTATCAGGTACGTTAGTGTTAAATATATGTCTAATTGTAGCAATTAATGTAAAAATAGCTGAAATAAAAAGAAATATGTGGACTGGACTATAGTGGAACTAACCTGTGATTTTTTTTAAAATTATCAAATTAGCAAATACATAAATTTGCTTTAATAATAATAAAACAACATATAATTTGGAGTACATCCAAATATGCCATTAATATTTTATATGATGAAAAATTGAGATTTAAAAGTGGTATAATATATTTAATTTAAACTATACTTTTTTACTTATTCAAAAATCATATTACATGTTAGATGAATATCTTATAGATAATAATATAACTTGAACATAATTTATGTCATTTTATGTTTACCTGTAAGTATATAATAGGATGACAATGCCCCTATATAGCTAGCAGCTATTCTTCTACATCATAGTAGATTTATTATGACATTAGTATGTAAGTGGATAATGCCAATATACAGCAGCTAAATCAAATTGATAATTATTAAATTTATTTCATTTGTATTTATTTTGATGAGTAAAAGCGCTCTATTGGAGCTCAATTACTAAAAGTAAATAAATAAAACTATTATAACTTTCAGGGCTTTATAGAATCTATAAGGGAGTTGTTACAAGTAAGATCTCATGCTGAAGAACTGCACACTGAAATATCAAATGTTGATACAAGTGTTAAGAAAACAACACAAGGTAACTAACTATATTAACAAGTAACAATATAATTTGCAAGCATGGGCGTAGCCAGCCATGGGCTCAGGGTGGGGCAGCAGTTTAAAATAATATGTAACTAGCAAACTATACCCGCGGTCTTACCCTGGTTATTTTTTTTTGTGTCGACTGACGACTGTCTGGTGTGAACTTTCTTACGGATATTAAGTATTGTAGTTAGTACCTAGATAATTAAGTTTTTTAGGTTTGATTAGGTACCTTACAGGTCGGTGCCAGGGTGGGCCTTGCAAGCAAACAAATAGATCACACTGGCGTTCAATGGGGGAGGCCTATGCCCAGCAGTGGACGTCTATGTCTGATATAATGATATAATTTTGGATTGAATCTTATTTTTTTAAAGTTCCATATTTAAAATTGAATTTGCAAAGTGTCAAACTACACTTGTTTTTACTGCTATCAGCCTTGTCAGCTATTACAATGGAGTGGAATAAGGTGGAACAGTGTGAATCGAGTTTCAAATTGTTACTTCATTCTCTTACATTTACAGATATATGCGAGAAGGCAGAAGAATTAATAAGAGCTAGGAAAGTAGAACTGAATATTGCGTCAACCATACAGAAGATGGAGCTGTGTCTGCCGTTGCTTGTTACATACTCTAAATTAAAATCACAAGTGCAAGCTAAGAGGTAAAGAAGAAATGCTATTCACTACAGCAGGGGTGGTCAACCTGCGGCTCTTTGAAGGATTATTTGTGGCTCTCAATAAATATACCCGAGTTCTGTTTCCATTTTAACACTATTATATTTTCAAATTCAAAAATATTTATTTGCCATAAATATAGGTCTTAAAATAATGTGAGTAGTTTCACATATTTTACATAATGTATAGTATATGGCATGCAAGTAAAAAAGTTGTAAAAAAATATTATCAGTCCATGTGTTTCAAAATGTCTTACAAATTTGAAAGACTACTTTTTTGCATACCTTTTAAATACGTATTTAAATGTGGTTCATGAAAAATTTCAAATTTTGAAAAATGACCTGAATTATCAAGTAGCTTGACCACCCCTGCATTATACAGTTAATACCCACTTATGGCAAGATATTTTACATTTTCACATATAGTAAATCCCGGGGTCCTCAACTAAAGCCTAACCTAAACTATTATAGTCTGTAATTCGCATAAAATTTTCACAGATATTACCCAGCTTTAAAGACTCTGGAGCACCTGGAAGAGTATTTGTTGTTACGTATCGGTCCGTACAAGTGGTGTGATCAGATCTCGGCAGATGTACCACGGTTACGGGAAGCAATACGAGACGCGTCTATGGCTGATCTGACACACTTCTTGGAGAATATAAGGAGATTAAGTCCCCAGGTAGGCTCACCGGGTCTTATTGATTTATATATTTATAAAGCCTACCTACAAAATTACATTAAAACTACATATTATAAAAAGGACTACTATTATATAAACTAAATGAAATTTTAATTATAGGATAGGACGGCATGCTCGAGGTGATAAAGGGATAGATATTACACTTCTAATAAAATTAAAAAAATACATAAAAATAAAAAAACCAAAGACATTACACAAATATTTAATTCATTTTGAGTCATTTTATTGATTTGTCACGACAATATTGTGTGTTCATTGTAATGACATGAACTGTCATCAATATATGAAATTCATTGGTGACAGTATCAACTCTAACAACTTTGCTAAAGATCATCACATGATCAAATGCATAGTTTACGATTCTATAAAGGACACACAGACAAACATTCATTTTTATATATAGATCTAAAAATCACATTTTTGGAGTAGATCAATTCAAAGTTAGTTACTGTGCATTGTTTTTTTGGGTAGATTCGTTGTTATATTGAATATCTCTTTATTTTAATGAGTTGAAAAATTATTTTGAAGTTAATTCTGGACTATGTTAAGAGAGACCACCCATGGACTTAAATTTCTAAAATGTTTGCTTCTCTGACATGTGATCTGTGAATAGTAAATATGATTATTAACTGTTTCAGGTTGGTGTGTTGGCGCTAAAACAAACACAAGAAATGATGGGAAGGAGCTTGGCTAATATTATTAAAAACAAGAAAGGTAATTAGTTTTTATATATTAAAAGGTGTCCACTTTAAACAAAAATTGAAATTATGTTCCACAGTTGAAGTTGATCAGATCACACATACCTAACCAATATTTATTTATTTATAAAACCTACCTACAAAATTACATTGAGAATATATATTATAAAAACGACTACTATTATATAAACTAAATGAAATTTTAATTATAGGATAGGACGGCATGCTCAAGGTGATAAAGGGATAGATGCTACACTTGTAGTAAAATTACAAAAATACATAATTTGAATGTTACACAATAATGAAAAAAAAAAACACATAATAAAATACAAAATTATATAAATACTAGCTGTTGCCAGCGACTTCGTTCGCGTAGTAATGAAGATATAAAGTACTATGAAGTTTAAATTTTAACATGAAAAAGTAGTTATTGTGACATAACTGTAATAGTTGGACATATGGTATCGCAGACTTTTTTGTAGATATTGATGTCCTCTATAAAACTGTAGTACATCACTTTGCTCTATTGTCAATAATTTCCGCAGCGTACGCAATATAATGATTTTTTTTTCACACTGGGTTACATTAACTTTTTTGAAAATATTCATTAGCCTATGTTCATCAAAGTTAATGTAGGATTCTAATGGTAGAAGAATTTTTCAAATCGGTCCAGTAGTTTCGGAGCATATTCAATACGTACAAACAAACAATCAAATGTTTTCTCTTTATATATTAGTAAAGATAAATATAGGTATCATGGAACTTTCATTTGCAGAAGCGGCCACTACTGGTGCCTCCGTGATATCGGTATGCCCCCACGAATTGGTGGACTTCAGTCCCTTGCACAGGTGTCTTCATATACATACGGAATTGGGTGTTAAAAACGATTTCATTGCTTATTATAGGTATGTTGTTAAACTATTATTTGTTTTAATCAATATATTTGATTAGTGTTGGTTAAGGTTGGCAGAGAAACAAAAATCTTATTGTATTCTTTAATTTCACCAATATATCATGATACATACATGCTATTTCATAGACATCTCTCTTACATACCACAGACAAAAATAATTGCGTTGCTATCAGAGGCGGCTCGTGAGATTTTTTGATGGGCGTTCACAAAAAAATAAACAAAAAACTAGAGCCTACCATTTATTTTCTTTGTACAGAAAATCCATTCGCCGGTCTTTTTGGCGAGCGAAGACATCTATTACTTTCTTGTGAAAATCAGATATAGAATTAATTAAGCGTTTTTCTATGCTTATCATTCCCCGCGGCGCGCGGCACGGCCGAACGCACGGATTGGCAACGTCGCGCGTGAGCGGCGCTCCAAATTAGGTTGATTTCTCATACGAAATCTTTTGTTTCACGCGTCGGCCTGAGTCGATGTTTCTCTTTCGCACTCATTGAATACAATGCTAGGAATCGTACTAAACTTCGTTTCATATGAGCGCAATCGCTGGCGCTCCACTCGTTACAACTTGACGCCAAATATACGCGTAGATATAGGTAATATAATATACTATTGTATAGGCATAGTAGAATAGAATGAATGTAATGTAAGGATAGTATGTATTATGAAGAAATATAGATTACTTCTGTAATTTTCGTGGGAGTGCACTGCACCAGCGCTCTTTAGGACGAGCCGCCAGTGGTTGCTATTTCAACAATTAGTATGACAATGCCCCTATACAGCAGCTATTCTTCTACATAACAGTAGATTTATTATAATTAGTTGTTTCAGGCGTTACTTTGCGGAAATCCATATTAAATGAAATTAGTTAGTTAAAATTATTTTGCTTACAATTCCCGCTACAACACTCAGTAATTTGTCTCGACGCGTTTCGCCACTTCACGTATCCTGATGATGCCACGTGAAGTGGCGAAACGCGTCGAGACAAATTACTGAGTGTTGTAGCGGGAATTGTAAGCAAAATAATTTTAACTAACTAATTTCATTTAGTAGATTTATTATATATTATTATGAATTAGTATGTAATTGGACAATGCCAGTATACAGCAGCTAAATCAAATTGATTGTAATAATTCACATCAGCCATTCTCAAAGTGGTGTTCCCCGGAACCCTAGGGCTAAAATACTGCAAAAAATACCTACCAAAGGGAGATTATAAGGTTACATCTAAATATTACATTGCAATATGATTATTCATAAATACATATAAATCAGTTTTTTTTATAATTATATTAAGGCTTTTTCCTTCGCCAAAAAAGTTTGAGAACCGCTGATTTGTATGATTTTGTCAAGTAAATATATTCTATTGGAGTCTGTTTACCAAAATGAATAAAAATACCTGACTACTTCGCAGCTCACTGGTAGTAAACCTGTAAGCATGCGCGTAGCCAGCCATGGGCTCAGGGTGGGGCAGCAGTCTAAAATAATATGTAACTAGCAAACTATACCAGCGGTCTTGCCCCGGTTAATTTTTTTTGTGTTGACTGACGACTGTCGAGTGTGAACTTTCTTACAGGTATTAAGCATTGTAGTTAGTACCTAAATAATTAAGTTTTTTAGGTTTGATTAGGTACCTTATAGGTCAGCTACGCCTAATACCTGTAAGTGGTGGTAATACCAGACTGATTGTCATCTCTCTTCCAGAGCCCAGAGACGTCACCAAGCACGCTTAGTATTAATACCTCAAGCGAATCTGCACGATTCAATACAAAATGTTAAGAATTACATACACGCAGTTCTTGGCTTCTTCATCCTGGAAGAGTACCTGTTAAGTACTGGCGCGGAGCTGGTGTCCAAGGATTGGTTGCTGGACACCTGGAATATGGCGCTGGAGAAAGTTACCAACATACTGAGGAGTAATACGTCCTTGATAACTGACCCGACGCTTATGTTGATGATTAAGCATCAAATTGTATTGTTTATTAACACTTTGGAGTGAGTTACATTTGTTTGACACAATAGACCAGTGTTTCCCAAAATTCGAAAATGGACTCAACATGAGTTAAACCCTTTCGCCACGGGCCATTTAAATGCAATACTATATTTCGGTGCCTTTAACGAAAAAAGCAATTTCTTAAATAATTGTCAGGTATAATTTCGCTCGACGAGACAAAAATATCAACTGGGTGTTTGGTTACAAAGGGGGGGTTGTAAGAATTTTAGAAAGGATAAGGTGGGGCTTGGCACAAAAAAGATTGGGAAATAAATAGACCAAATTACGGCAAAAAGTTGCAGTATGGCTACACAAATTAGATAAAAAATACAATATATAAATCCAAACTAAAGGTTTTAAAATTAAATTAATCTACAGTAAATCCCCTATAAAGTAGGTAGATTGGTTGTGTTATAGGAAAACGTGTTGTACAAATTATTCACATTTTAAAGGGAGTTTAAATCGAATATTAATGAAAAACTATGTTATGAACGATATATGTTCGAACAAACGCGAAATTGATTATGAATTGAACAAATCATTATAAATTTCACAATACAGAAATATAAGATATGAATTCCCGCGTTATATGGGGGAAAACACGTGTTATACGAAGGACATATATTCGCGTAATATGAGAACGCGTTATAATAGGGGGGATTACTGTATATATGTAGGTATTTAGATTTTAAAACATGTATAAAACAAATATTAATTAGCTGATATCTAATAAATATTATAATATATAAATAACAATATATCTAAGTGAACAAGGCATTATTACAGTTGCTACATATTATTAAGTATAATTATATTTTTGACAAGTGCAAGTGTTCCAATAGGAATCTGCTGTCACAAGTCACGTGTTTAAGGGAATTGGGTGAATTTGCAGATGCTATGGTCTCCCAGCAGAGCCTTTGCCGACAGTCTTAGAAGAGCTGTCTGATCATTACACTGAAGTGTTGATGCAGAGATGGGTGCAGCTCTTCAGAGATCTGCTGGATAATTCTACATTTTTACCTATTGAGGTATTCTTTGTTTATACTAATATAATAAAGAGGAAACATTTGATTGTTTGTTTGTATTGAATAGGCCCCGAAACTACTGGACCGATTTGAAAAATTCTTTCACCATTAGAATCCTACATTATCCCTGATTAAGATAGGCTATATAATATTTTTAAAAATCCGGATGAAAACCCAAAGTGTGAAATTATTGACAATAGAGCAAAGTGATGGACTACAGTTTTATAGAGGACATCAATATCAACAAAAAAGCCTGCGGTACCATATGTCTAACTATTACAGTTATGTCACAATAACTGCTTTTTCATGTTGAAATTTAAACTTCATAGTACTTTTTATATCTTCATTACTACGCGAATGAAGTCGCTGGCAATAGCTAGTACATAATATTTGTGTGTAAGCACTTTCATATTAAATAATATATATTATTATTAGGTGGAGACACAAGAGCAGTTTGATGGCGTAATGGACAACTTCCCCTTTGATGATGAAGCCCTGGAAATGCAACCGTTTCCAAAGAAGTGAGTTATATTACGAAATCGAAATATGATTGAATCAATAATAAATTTATATCAACTTAATTTCAGATTCCCGTTTTCATCAATGGTTCCAGCGGTGTATATACAAGTAAAAGAGTTCATATACGCGTGCGTCAAATACAGCGGTGGCCTCGGACTGTCTGCGGCCAGAAGAGCGCAGTCGGCGCGGAGATCGGCGTCGCTGTTGCTGACACGGTCATACTGCGGGTGTCTGGCCGCCGCTTGCAGGACGCTCGCGTTACCTCTCACACAGCTGCACCAGATAATAGTCGACACAAAATATCTGGAGGATGCCACATTGTGTTTATACGAATTCATAAACAACATCACCGGAGCGGACGTGGCAGCCGCGCAGATGCCTGGCACCATGTTCCAGGCGGCGCGTGATGAAGCTGAACAACAGATCTGTGAGAAGCTCGAAAAGAAGATAGACGAGTTCTTGGATCTGGAGAACTATGATTGGTTGCTGGTTGAGTCACGTGGCCAGGCATCTGCATTTGTGACAGACATGTTGAGTTACTTGCGAGGAGTGTTGGCGGCTCTGGAGACGTTGCCTCAACGCGCACGGTTGGCGGCGGCTGACCGTGCAGTGTGTCGCATCGCCGAGCGCCTGCATCGTCTGGTGCTGTCCCCAGCAGTGAGAGCAGTGTCTGCGGGCGCCTTGCACCAGTTGGATTTGGATGTGTTGCAATGCGAACAGTTTGCCGCAAGTGAACCTGCTGGATCACCACAACCAGCATTGTTGCTGCATCTAGCTGGACTGAGACAACTGCTCGACTTGGTAACTGGTTGGGATTGGTCGTCGTATCTTCACGACATCGGAGTGGAGGGAGGAAAGTATGCACTCGTGTCGCCAAAGGATGCAGCAACTTTACTAGAAAAGCTGAAGGAAGCTGAGCAGAAGTCCTCAGTCTTCTCTGTCTTGAAGAAGAACGAGAGAGACAGGCGCAAACTGCTGGATACTGTTTTGAAGCAATTAAGACAGCTGCAAACCCAGGACGGTTCTAGTTAAGATTTGCATAAACAAGTATATTTAATAATTATTCCCAAATATATATTTTTATTAAGATGTAATCTGCATTTATAGTTCTAAAAAATATACTTAAATATATTAAGAATACTTAGTTTTATTTCAAAAACAAATTCAGCAATATGGATCTTGAATTGCTGATTGACAGCTAATGGTGGGAATCTAAGCCAAACAAGTACAGTCTCGATAATTCGAACCTCTCTATAATTCAAAGTTAATCGTGCGCATCGCGAATTTCTCTTTATATTTCGAACTAAATCCATATGTTTTTATGCACTTGGTAATTACTACCTATGTAACAAAACGACGCGTTAATTCGAATTCATTGACTTCAAGCACTCAGCAATCTCTTTGAGAAATTTATTGAGCAGTCTGAGAAGCAGCGATGTGCTTTGAAGCAAACCAGTGTAACAGTTCTTTCAAAAGATTAATTAATTCATATTGTTAAAGAATAGCAGTTAATAAATAATAATTGACTTTATAATGTCTAAAAATTTTGAACCATTTGATATTTCAAATGCTTGATAATTCGTAACATTTGAGTCCCTCGAGTTTCGAATTAACGAGTCGGCTGTATGTGTTAAGTAAACTGAAACACAGAATTAGGTTTAAAACTATATTAATGATAGCTTAATCTTCATTTTCCTCATTGTCGCTATCAGCATTGATGTTGAAGTAGCGTAGTTCATAAGAGTCGTGTGTGGAGGCAACCACTCTGAGCCAGTCACGGAGATTGTTCTTCTTGAGGTAACGCTTTGTCAAATATTTAAGATACCTCTTTGAGAATGCAATGTCTGGAAGAAAAATACATCAAATAGCAATTTGAAGAAAAATCTAACCACGTAGGGCTTGCTGGACCACCTATTTTACATTTACCCTTTAATGACACAAAGTTTTTTGCTATCCATATTTATTCCTAGTAGATATGCTAGATGCATCATTAATAATCTGTCAAATGCTGTACAAACAACGTTTTTACTAAATTCTTATGTACATATTAGATTGTTTACCTGCATTAATTGTAAGTTTCGTCTTATCCCTGGCGATGACAACGTGATTGCCTAAGTTATTAGTTTTGCCGTCAACTTTAACACGTTCCTTCAAATACTTTTCGAAGTTTGCTACATCAAGAATATGATCTTCCGCGGGATGCGTGCAATCAATCTGGAATTTCAAGTTGATTTTCCTTTTGATTCCTTTACCGCGAATCTTCCCACCCTTGATAGCTTTCTTGCCAGTTTTCTGGTGAAGTTGGGGCTTTTTCGCCACTGGTTTCTTTGCAAGTACCATGATGGAAACCTAAAATATAAAATGCAACTATGAACACACAATATCACTTCCAATATAAGCGAATATTGGTAATAAGTTGCGATAACATACCCAACACGTGTACCGAAGCTACCGAAAACTTCAAAATGGCCGATGCGAACGTCAAAATCTCGCATGTTGGCATTTCTGTTTGATGTTGCCAATAAATTAATAGTGAACATTAAAATATAAGTAATCTTTTTTGAATATGAATATAAAAACATTATATAAAATAGCAACCGAACTGAACTAAATAATCATTTAGATTGCTTAAATTTTTACTGTTAGATTATATATATTGTAATATCTATATATTTAAATTTTAAACGTTGCGTTCTTTAATAATGATGGTCTACCATGTAAAACTTGGACTACACAATACTACACTAAATTGTCTAGATCTACCGATTCCTTAATGCGTAATCCTAGTTTGGAACGAGTTTTTCTTAAAATAAGCGGCTCGCCTTGCAAGGCTATTGTTTTACTAATAGAATCATTTCCCATGAACCTACTTATGCCGAGCACGGCACACTTCGAGGTCAAGTCGTTTTTTTACCTGTCGTGATGTAATTCATTTCACGACTTCACGTTAATCGTACCTCTCTCGTTAATTGTAAACAGACTTCTTTACATTATATTTTATTAATACATATACCCATAATGTAATCATCGGGTCACTCGCTCGGAGATAAGAAAGATAAGCGGCCAGCTGGATAGAGCTCGTCTTCACCGCGCGCTTACATAGGTCGAGAGTTTATTTACGTGCGCGCGCTGATTCGAACAGACGACGGTGCTCCTATTTTTGAAAGTTAACCTCATACATTATTAGTGAATCATTAAAATATGTGAAATTTACTAGCAATATTTGGAACAAGCCGTGATTTAGGATTAGTGTTGATAATATTGAGCCTAAATTATTAATAAAAAGTAGTGAAATTGGAAATGTTGTGTCTTGATTTATATTTGATCGATATCGCGAACAATGATGACGTCCGGTGAATAAAAACATGGATCTGAAGTGTTTAGGTGCTTGTGGCTGCGACAGATACGAAGGAGTGACTAGGGCTGACTTGGATCGTTATACAGATAAAATAGAGAACGTCTTAAACGACGAGAATGGCAGGCGGCTGTTCAGAAACTACATGATTACATGCAGATTTAAAGTGGGCCGGCGAACATTGGAGGTTTGGGAGCGCATTGATAAGCTCCTGACATCCAAAGCAGAACCCGGGACTTCGCATTTTACACAATATCTTAGAGACGTCGCAGAGTTAATGAACGATGCTGAGAGAATCGACGAGCTCGACTTCGCGCTTCTGGAGAGGCTCTCAATCGCGAAACAGTCCATGAACAAAGAGCAAATCGTACACATGTTGAAAATTCTTAGATGTGAAACCTCCAAAGCACTGAGTAGAGAATATTTAGCATTTCGAAGACATTTTGTATTACAAAGTTGAATAAGTTATTTATTAGTTATTCAGATTGCGCGCCATTTTTGCGATGGGCGCAGTTTTCGCGAAAATCCCTTATTTATTTTGTACTTAACCTTGTGATAAAAGTGGATCACGTTACTAAAATAAATTATTTTCATTCAAACACATGCTTTTCTTTTTCCAATGACAAAACATGCAACGAGGGGGGAAATATGAGAAAAGGCTACACTAGCGGTTCTAACTTTTTTGGCGAAGGAAAAAGCCTTAATATAATTATAAAAAACTGATTTATATATATTTATTCATATTGCAATGTAATATTTAGTTGGAATATTTAGATGTAACCTTATAATCTCCCTATGGTAGGTATTTCTTGCAGTATTTTAGCCCTAGGGTTCCACGGAACACACTTTGAGAATGGTTGAGCCACACAGACAAACACAAACAGTACTTAAAAATATATTCATATAAATTGCGCATAAACTTACAAGCTAGATATGTACATATATATTCGATAATAATTGCTACTTTATATATTAAATTCATTTAAAACTAAACAACTTATAAATAAATAATAATTTAATGTGATATATGATTGAATAAAGACGTTTTGCAGCTATTATAGTCGCAGTGAAACGAAAGCCTGCAAAAGCAAAACCATATTTAACAATAGATTTACCAGCTTAAGCCGCGTCTCCTGCTCCTGTTTGTTCGAAACATTAGACAAAAACATAGAAACATTGGTGTCGCGGAGATCGCGAGATATTGTTATGTTGTTATTGTTATATAGTTATGTATAGAATCGATATGGACGTATGAGCGAGAGCGAGCGTCCTGAGAGTAGTGTCGCTCGAACAGGGATTGATGACAGTCGCATGCGCAGATGCACTGTACAATTAATTACGATATATGTAAATGAGATAGAGTTCTTATTTAAGTAGTGTGATGGTGATGGCGTCTTCTGTATAACCGTGGTGAGAGTATTTGATCCTTATTATTATTATTGAATAGATGCTAATCTAATGCTGAAATATACAGTGTTTTCGGGATGTGCCTCCCTAAGGGTCTGCACGTTGGTGGTAGACTGTTTGTGGATAATATGTTGATATTATCCTTTGATTCTGTAGATAATATATTGATATTATCACTTGTTTTATGTAGATAATATGTTGATATTATCTTGAGTTTTGTGTGGATATCTAGGACACATTTTGAGGGGGTTCCCAACAGCATTGGAGGATGTTAGCCTTGAGTTATAGACATAGCTACCTGATTTGTGAGGAAAGGGTTGAACTGATTGGGGATGGAAGGAGGTTCAGCATGGGAGCCGACGGGCTCCATGTATCAGGTAGCATTTATACGTGCAGAGGTGCGTAGGGTACATGCTGGTTAGTATGTACCATTTTGGTATGATCTGTAACTTGCTGAATCAACGGATGAGGGATCAAATGAGGGAACACGTACTATGTTATGTGAACATAGAGTGTCTAGATATCCATTGAGATGATCAGTACATTGATATAGGAGAGTACGTCTGATTGCACTGTCTACTTCATTAACGCTTCATGCTTCTATGTACTTTGTGGTGGGAGTTTTCTATGTGGTACAATGTTGTTGAGTTCAATGTAAGAGGTATAAAGTAATAATGATAATGCGAAGCAGATAGCAAAAGGCGGAGGGAGCAAAAATTAGACCTGTGGTTAAGACGGGCAACGAAATGTATCGTAAAATGGATTATCTTAGTGAGGTAGTGGAGAAGGGATTGTACGGAGGGCGGACTTCAACTTTGTTCGCTGGTACTAAAGGAAATGAGGAGATAGACAAGAGTTGGTTAGAGCATGTAGAGGATAAACGAGTGTTAAAGGTACCTCTAGATCAGAGCTCATTTGATCAACATCAATCAAGGGCTAGCATTTGTGCAGTTCTAAATGCTATAGAAAAAGTTTGTATAAGGGGCAAACCTGTACCTGAAGAAATTAAGACCGTGTGGGACAACATGATGTGGGGTATATTTACTAATAGACCGAAAGTAGTGTACGAAGTTTGGGAAGGAAAGTGGAATAATGGTATACCAAGCGGATGGCGGTGGACGGCCTTATTGGATACGGATATTTAGGTTACAAGGTACATCCGCAGAAAACTTATATAAGCAAAGATAGGGGTGAGTTCTTACGACGAAATTACGAACCCAAACTGCTTACCGGATACTTGGGACGTACACAGTTGGCCTTGAGATTTAGAAACCCAATCATACCGCTGGCCTTGGACCCTGCTGAGAGATTGGGGTCCAGAATGGATCTTTGGTCCTTGTTTGCAATCAGGGGAGGTAATGGTAGAGGGGTAGCGGAAATGTTTTTGGAGGATGCTGAACAGAGTGGGGTAAATCGGAATGACGCGATAGAGTATGCTTTGACTCCTTGCTGTGCAGGAGGGCTTGGATTGGACAAGGAAGATCATCAATTGGGCAAAGAATTGTTGCGGCTTGAAGCAATGGACTCGACCAAGGACTGAGAAACTCCTGAATCGACTAGATGTGGATTGGGGGAAGTGGCAAGGAAGGATGGATCAGAGTTAGGGGATCCATCTGTTCGGTGGTTATAAAGAAGAGTTTAAGTCATTGTTGGCTAGAACATGGGGAGTACCAGAGATGCATCTGGTAGGGAAGTTAAGACGGAGTGGGAGCACAGTGCTATCCTGGAACCATTAACTCTTCAGGATGGATTGTTCTTTACCTGATGCTAATAAGTTATGGGAATTAGACCAGATACCGGTGCTGCTGAGGGGTGTTGTACAGGCATACAATAGAAGACGGTAGTTGGTATCGATGGATAAAGAGTGAGCATCTATCATTTGTATATAATTGAAAGAGAGGGCAGAGTAGTATTTAAGGCTTATATGTTAGGAAGAGTTGGTGTTCCTATCCCTCAGATAGGTAATTTGGCAAAAAGATATGGTAGTAAGGTGAAAGAATGGGGAAAAACAGTGGATTTCATGTTTTCTCAGACGAAATACAGGAGTAATCAAATTGACGGAGAAAGTTATTATGGTGGAGGAGCTGTTTTGAACAAAAGTTTTGGTGGAGGAGCTGTTCTGAACAAAAGTTTTGAGGGAACACGTACTATGTTATGTGAACATAGAGTGTCTAG
>JAPWLS010001321.1:0-41827 GCA_028551675.1 Tineola bisselliella | reverse complement strand
AAAATTGTGTCGTGATGCTCTGATAAAATTTTGCGTAGACATTCTTCTGTATATGTACTTTAAGATGGTATATAGTCTACTTCCTGCCGCAGCTTCTGTTTTCATGATTCGAGGGTCTGAATTAAAGATACGATAAAATAGTGATTTTTACCTATTTTCAATTGGCTGCTGACGTTTTACAGCTTTCAGCAAAAATTAATGTTTATTCTGGATAGTAAATCCATATCTAGGATATCTAAGCTATATTGTGAAAATTCATTTTCTCAAAATTGTGTCGTGATGCTCTGATAAAATTTTGCGTAGACATTCTTCTGTATATGTACTTTAAGATGGTATATAGTCTACTTCCTGCCGCAGCTTCTGTTTTCATGATTCGAGGGTCTGAATTAAAGATACAATAAAATAGTGATTTTTACCTATTTTCAATTGGCTGCTGACGTTTTACAGCTTTCAGCAAAAATTAATGTTTATTCTGGATAGTAAATCCATATCTAGGATATCTAAGCTATATTGTGCCCAGATTTCATGAAATTGTACCGTCAGAATAAAAAGTTATCGAACTTGAATTGTCATAATTTTCGAAAAAAAGCATTTTTTATAATTTCAAAATTCATTTTCTCAAAATTGTGTCGTGATGCTCTGATAAAATTTTGCGTAGACATTCTTCTGTATATGTACTTTAAGATGGTATATAGTCTACTTCCTGCCGCAGCTTCTGTTTTCATGATTCGAGGGTCTGAATTAAAGATACAATAAAATAGTGATTTTTACCTATTTTCAATTGGCTGCTGACGTTTTACAGCTTTCAGCAAAAATTAATGTTTATTCTGGATAGTAAATCCATATCTAGGATATCTAAGCTATATTGTGCCCAGATTTCATGAAATTGTACCGTCAGAATAAAAAGTTATCGAACTTGAATTGTCATAATTTTCGAAAAAAAGCATTTTTTATAATTTCAAAATTCATTTTCTCAAAATTGTGTCGTGATGCTCTGATAAAATTTTGCGTATACATTCTTCTGTACATTCTTCTGTATATGTACTTTAAGATGGTATATAGTCTACTTCCTGCCGCAGCTTCTGTCTTCATGATTCGAGGGTCTGAATGTGAGATGTCGGAAAACAGTCCTATTTTTAACCTGTTATGAATTGGCTACTAACCTTATACTAAATCTATATCTGGATATGTAAGCTATATTATATCAAAATTTCATCAAAATATATCGTCAGAACAAAAAGTTATAGTACTTGGTATTATATAGTTGATCACTATCTTTATTGCAAAAAAATATTTTATTTTTAAAATTCATTTTCTCAATAACAATCAATCGACGTTTGAAGTAAAATTAGTGTAAATATTAGATAAACGTGTATCTGATAAAGTATATTATCTCACGTATTTATGTACGAATTCATGTTGAAGATATTGAAAAACAAATTTACAAATATTATACACATTACCTTTATCTGCGGGACACGGGTAACGCTACCGATTTTTAATTTACGATAAAAATCATGACAAAATCATAAAACTAGTCACAGTTATCGATGTCGATATTTTGATATTTTTCTGATTATCGATAGTCTTGATTTATGAGTAATGATAACGCACATTTAAATAAAATATTTAACATGATTTAACAAAACAATTGTAAAATATATCTAATTAAAAATACTTAACCTATATAAACGACATTTTTACACTTCAAAAGAAGCTACAAATGCAAAAAAACGCCTGTATTTTAGTCCCCCTGTTACTAACTGCCTTTTTAGCACGCTGACAGTTTTCTGATTAAATACCTGTACATACAAATTATATATAACCATAAATGGAGGAATGTCCTCTACCAAGAAGTTCACAAAAATAATTCCTATACTTCTAGTTAAAACAAATGAAAGATGTTAACTGATAAAAGAAATATATTCACTGTATCAAAGCAGATTCGTATATTTAAGTTGATTTATGTTTTCACACTGTGCTAGGTTGCTAGTACAAGCGTACACGTGAGATGAGGTTTGACTACTGCAATGCTATCAAACTATGGTTTACATCTCAGTTAATTTACAGAGAAAGATTATACAAATTAGGTATAGTTTTTGCGGCTTTATTTTTGTTTACCATGTGTAAAAACGTCTTCATCATAGTAGCTCCCATCCTTAATTTCAGTTCAATCAGTCGAAAATCTAAGAAGATTTATACAAACTTTCATCCCCTATTTTATCCCTTTAGGGGTGGAATTTATCAAAATCATTTCTTAGCGGATGCCTACGTTATAATATCTACCTGCATGCCAAATTTCAGCCCGATCCGTCCAGTGGTTTGGGCTGTGTGTTGATAGATCACTATGTCAGTCAGTCACCTTTGAGTTATATATATTTAGATAATTAAGTAAATTGTAATACATTTATTTCTAATTAAGAATAGGTTGAGCCATTTTATTGTTTTTTTTTTATTCGATATCGGTCATTTGAACAGCTTTTTAAGTATAGAATGGAGCAATGGTGGCCAAGCTCCTTAACAGTCCGAGCCATTTGTCAAAATTTAAAATTTTTCGCGAGCCGCAATAAAATACATATTATTTAAAAGGTATTAAAAAAACGTTGCATTTAGTCTTTCATATTTGTTGTCAGTAAGTTAAAAGATATTCTGAAACACATACGGAACTATAATATTTTTTAAAAAACATAATAGCACAAAAATGAAAAGGGAACTCGGGTACATCTATCGAGAGCCACAAATAAACCTTCAAAGAGCTGATTGGCCACCCCTGACATAATCGTTTGAATTCCTCTTATTGTATTAGTTTATTCTCGAACAAAAAACGAATTTAAAAGTGATATTGCGGTTTAGTTTGGTTTACTTTCGAAACTTTCACAGCCATCGCGGTTACACCGAAACTTCGTATTAAATTAATTTAAAAAAAGTCATTTTGACTTTTAATCTGTATAACATAATTCATAATTTAATGTAAGCCAAAATATCAGGGCATTTCGAGTTTCATTTATAGAGAGAGAAAGTTTACACTCTAAGTCCCTACCTATACTAGACTTAGGTACCTTTATACAGATAATCTGCGCCCTAACAGAACATAGCTTACCAGTTCGATATCTTAATAGATATCAAAAATTCATCGATCAAACGACGCTATCATCGTCAAATCCCCTAGCGTACGATTATAAAACTAAAGATAACAATCAAATTACATAGCTTCTTAGCGTTTTCATAAGATTAACCACAGTACAGGCGATGCTGATGACAGAATTTGTGTAATACATTTTGTATAATAACTTATTTTGGTCGCATAATACGTGTTAGTACCGTCAATAGTGCATTTTTATTTTTGTCGTATTGTAATATCAAATTTACCGCGCTTTGCGTGGTGCGTTCCACAATTTAGTATTTAAAAAACATTAGAAAGCAGTTTCAATTTCTTCCATCATTTATTTCAGCAGTTTTCAAACTTTTTTGGTGAAGGAAAAAGCCTTAATATAATTATAAAAAACTGATTTATATGTATTTATGAATTTATCATATTGCAATGTAATATTACGTAATATTTAGTTGGAATATTTAAATGTAACCTTTGGTAGGTATTTTTTGTAGTACTTTAGCCGTAGGGTTCCGCGGAACACCACTTTGAGAATGGCTGATCTATTTCATTAATTACTATAAAATCAATTTTGCTTATGATTTTCTCAACGTGTTTAAGACGTAACCTGTGACATCACGACAAATATAGTTTAATTTTTATAATTGAGTAGCACTACAAATCTTCTAGAAGAAATTATAAATTAAGAAGATTAAGTGTTGTACAGACGGAAGTACCAGCAGGCGTACTCAGTCTTAATATCGAATATTTATCGACATTTCTTATCTATAGATTGGTATCTGTAATAAATTCTTAGTCGATTTTAATCCATCTTGTCGACGATAATTCTAGAACATGTCAACCGATATTATATTTAGCCCAATTTATTTTGATTTATAATATTATTATTGTTTCTTCCCATATTATTATACAGTCGTACCTCGACATGCGAGTTTAATTCGTTCCGTAACCTTGCTCGTATCTCAAAGCACCGTATACTGCTGCGAATGTAGATCGGTGGGCTTATCACGAATTTACTCTGGCTTTCGAATCGAGCTGTCACAAGTAAAACGGATCCGTTAGCAAACGGGATCATGAATTTTTACTAACGACTAACGAGCACCAGCAATCTATCAAATGAACGAAAGATCGAGACGTTCGAAAATTAACAAAAAGTATCTAAAATATTGTAGTTCCAAATCCGCACGTGGTGGCGCTGCTTAAATTTCCATACAAATCGCTTGAAGCGAACTCGGTTCGAAAGCCAGACTAAAATTCGTGATAAGCCCACGGAGCGCATGTCGGGGTCGTATCTCAAATCTTGCTCGTATCTCAAAACACTCGTATATCGAGGTACAACTGTATTTCTATTTGTTTAATGATAACATAACTCGAGGCACAAAACTATTGTGTAAGGTTGAGCTTAAACATAACTAGTGTTAAGTTAACTGGATCCAGTTGAACGTTTGCAGCCGAAAATGTTAAGCTTTGCAATGAAGCACGACTTGCCTGCCAAACAATATTAATTCATTATTATTAGGAAAAACGACAGGATAAATAGAGTTACACGGGGCTTCCCTATTACCTTAAATTGTTTATGATTGCTTAAAAAGTGGCTACAATTTCCTTTAACTAATATCACAGAGCTGCATTGAGAGGAAAATATATTTATTTACGAAGACTGATTCCACGCATTCAGACGAACTTCGAACGAAAATACGGATGTGACCCGTAATCATTCACGAAATATACGGATTTGACAATGACTTCACGACGGATAGGCCACTCAGTGCTTATTTTACTGACATTTGACAGGACTGTTTACGGGCTTATGTGTCAAAACTCACGTAAGCTACAGAGGTGACGGCCGTATCACGAAACTTCGGATATTCAAGCGTGATTCTAAAATGAATACTCCACTAAAATCATCTTTTTGGAGATAATTGAGCATCGTTTCTGAATACGACGGAAACTGAAAAATTCCTAGTGCATTTTTGTTTATAACATAACACAATTATTATATTCTTTTAATTAATGTTATTTATTTTTAAATATTTTTTTGTGGTGAAAAGAAAGTTGTTTTTTTTACATAACTCATTGCAGTAGCATAGACAACTGTTATCATTGACAAAGTCTGCTGGCAACAATCCCTCCGCTAAAATTAATTACAGGGCATACTCAATTTGTACCCGGTTATTTATAAGTTAAACCTGAAATATTTAAAGTAATAAGTATTTTTAAAGTTCCTATAATAATAAATCAATGCTTCAAATCAAACTAGTCTCAATGCAAAATAATAAATGTTTTATTGACAAACCGTTCTATGGCTACATGACGTCCTTTCCGATTGGCCAGTTACCTCGTCTCGGGAATTGCCGCCAACTATTGTCGGGGACAACAATGATGCACCATCACAACAACAGAAGCATTCTAAACATAATTATCTTAATACAAATTGTCTTAAAATAGTGAAGTTGTTATTATGCATACATCATAGATATTGTATTGAGTATCGGAGAAACAATTGAAAAAATATAATGAAGGTATTTCAACAAAAAAAAACTTAAAGACTAAAATTCTTACTTGTTAATAGATGTAATGAGAAACACACACCAATACTTTCAACCTATTTATTTATTTATTTATAAAGCCTACCTAAAAAATTACATTAGAACTACATATTATAAAAAGGACTACTATTATATAAACTAAATGAAATTTTAATTATAGGATAGGACGGCATGCTCAAGGTAATAAAGAGATAGATACTACACTTCTAACGGGGTACATTCGACTTTTTAGCATAGCAAAGGTGATCGGTGTACGGACAGACATATTTACGTAATAGCAGACTTGGACCACATATAGTAATAGAAAAAGAGACCTTGGTTAGATACTTGAAAAACTCCTATCACACAAGACTGACATAAAATTTCAAACTCAATAACCCTATTTTTAAACTGACAATCTAAGAGTCAAAACGTAGCACGTGTTAAGCGTGGGAATAGTCACTATGGGGTGTCAAAACTTGGGGGATGTCACCCCTTACCGCAACTGCGACTAACAATAGGATCTCCAAATCGATTGTATTAGCGAAATTAAGCTTTCATTCGACTTACGATCGCGTTTATTAAGATTAAAGGATTGTTTAATGACGTCACCTATTTGAGTGTTAACACTAGGTTTACGGACGTTTTCTATATACCTACTTCTACTAAAACGCGTCAATTTGACGCATATCGTAGCGATAGGTATACCACATGGACAAGTTCAGTAATTCAACACTTTTAAAGAAAATAGACTTCAATATATATTTCCCTCGATCAATGAATAAAAGTCATACAAGGAGATAAAATAAAAATTTAAACAGTTTTTGGTAATTCTCTGATAAAAGTCAAAATGCGTCAAATTGACGCGTCCCGTAAACCTAGTGTTAATATTATAGTTTTTATATCACACATAGAACGACACATAGGTCAGTGGTCCTTCGAAGCACCCAAAGTGGACCCCGAAGGCATCCTAAATTTATTTATGTAACTATAATACTATACGTATTGTTTGTAATTTCTTTTACAATGATGTAATATTTCCGTTACAAAAATATACTATTTCCGTATTTGAATGAATACATTTAATTTACATTACCACGAAACAGTTGGTGATCAATGACAAAAAGTTTTTTTTTTCTCGTCACTAAAAGATTAAAAACCACTGGTATAAGTATTTAGAAAGCAAATTTTTTTAAATACAAACCACAGTCAATTCTAACTTGAGCTTTTTACACAAATACTAAAGTGGTCGACAATTCACCGCGACCGTTAGAGACTTCCGGCAACACGTTATACTAATAAATACCCACTGTTCTATTTTTAAAATTTATTATTATTATTTATAAATAAACCCGTTAATAAAAGAGCACTCGGTCATCAATCTAAAAATTAGTTGACAATAAAGCGCCGTACAAAATAACTAAAGGCTCAGACACAATGGCGGTGGGAATGACGGGATTTATCGGTCATTGTGTACATGTCCTTATAGTCAACTGACAGATGAATGCTTACTCGAGACGTTACCATATGATGCAGAGAAATTGTAATTCTATGTTCCCTGCAGAGTATGCACGTATTCATCCTCAAATTAAGGATAAGCACTCTCAGCTAGACGCAACTGAGGGCTGGTATCTCAATTCTTCCTTAACTAGAAGTCGAATTCTTAATAATAATAATAATAAAATCCTTTATCGCACAATAGGCGAGCTTAACGCTTTATCTACCAGCTAACCTTTGTCGGTTTATATTCTTGTTTATTTCAGATAAAAATTATTTTAATAATCAAAGACGAATGTTAAGCAGCGATCCCGGGTTTGATTCCTAATTAAAACAAATATTTATTGACATATTATATAAATATTTATACTTAGAATATATTAAGAAGCGTATATCATCTTTCTCAGGTGTCTGATGTTGTATTAGGTTACTTTATGCCACACGCGCTATCAGTAAGATGACCGTAGTTTACCACCATACTTAAATCGGGATTGAATTACTAGCCTTGACTAAACACACTTTCATAGAATGTGGATTTTTTTTTCAGGAGACCGATTTATTAAATACTAGCTGTTGCCAGCGACTTCGTTCGCGTAGTAATAAAGATATAAAGTACTATGAAGTTTAAATTTTAACATGAAAAAGCAGTTATTGTGACATAACTGTAATAGTTAGACATATGGTATCGCAGACTTTTTTTTGTAGATATTGATGTCCTCTATAAAACTGTTGTACATCACTTTGCTCTATTGTCAATAATTTCCGCAGCGTACGCAATATAATGATTTTTTTTTGTATTTTTTCACACTTTGGGTTACATTATTGAAGTTTTCATACGGATCCCAAACGTTTTTGAAAATATTCTATAGCCTATGTTCATCAGGGATAATGTAGGATTGTAATGGTAAAAGAATTTTTCAAATCGGTCCAGTAGTTTTGGAGCCATACAATACATACAAACAAACAAATGTTTCCTCTTTATTATATTAGTATAGATAGAATTTTGATTTACTAATATTTATACTATTTTTGTTAGTTTGTGTTTATTTTTGTAGAAAAAATCTATCAATATTTTTTTACTTATTCTTGTTTGCTTAGACGCATTTGGTGTGTTTTATTTACAATTACCAACGCTTACTTTTTTTAAATTATCATCAGGAATCGAACGGAAACTCGTAACAGATTAAAACTCATTCCGTATGATATTCAAAAATAATGTATTTGACCAATATATGTAAATATCACCGCGGCAATTTCAAAAGAATTTTAATTTGCGGTAAGATCAAAACCTTCGCGTAAATAGACACTCAATGGTCAGCTTCTGTTGAGCAATTGGCTTATTGTTAACTGTATTTATGCGACAAGAATGTTTAAACTTGAATATTTAAGCTCTGTTCCAGAATTTAAAAAAATAACCTTTAAGAAAAACTCTCGAAACGTGAACAAAATCTCGGAAAATACTTTTATAGTAAATACCTATATTATTTTATTTATATTTATTCATGGTTTATTTTAAAAAATAAAAACTAATAGACAATCTGATTAAAGCATTTATAGATGATTCTAGATATGTTTATAAAAAAAAATTGTGTTTATGTTTTTTTTTTAATTTTTTATTTATGGTTGTATTTATGTCAAAAAAAAAACTAAATCAGGCAACCTAATTTTATAAACGTATGTGGAAAGCATTTATAGAAGGGTCTAGACGCGTTAATATATTAGTACTAAAGCTCTCATGAAAATAATGTTTAGTTCACAGAAAGATGTGGTTTTGATTAATTATTTTAAATGCATTAATTATCGCTTAAAAATTAATACTTAATTGAAAGACAGAGGGCGCTAGGATTGATATAATGAGTGGAATAAATTTTAGTAATTATATAAAATTACAAGTGTTTTAAGTAAATTTTTACTACAATAATCGAATAATTTAAAGCCCAAAAAAATTAATAATACGTTTTATACCAAAAATATAATAAAAAATATAAATTGACAATTACAACATAACGTATAATAAGTTTTGTAATATTTCCAGTCTTATCTCTCGGGATCGATGTCCAAATTGGCTGCCTAACCCAATATGACGAAGGCGTGAATGCGTAATTATATTTTCACCTTATCAATTACACGTGTGGATATCGTGTAATATTTAGTAACAACAATACGATAATTTATAATCATTCCTATTTTGTAATAATTTTAGTTATACGTCACATTTGGGGGGACACGTACTGGGAATCTCTGCCTATGCCTTTTTAAGTCAAGCTAATGTCAATGTCAAGCGAATAAAATTTTATGATTGTGTTGAACCATTTTTATAGTCAATAAATAATTTAAAAATAATATAATAATCAATGTTTGTTGATTATATTTTTACTATATATATTTTTTTTTTTTTAACAAGCAGATTTACTACACGTGAATGTACTTAAAGTTAATCGTAAAAAATATAAACCGCTTCTCAAATAACTATAAACAATAACAAGAAATATAGATAACGTGTTAATTCCCGGTTTCATTATATTATAACACAAAGAATACAATCGACAAATATCGGCGTTCACGCATCAAAACATCAAACCGCAGATTTTTAAATTAGAAATGTACAGAAAACAAATAAAAATAGCGATAACCAGAGCAAAGATCACATTATCCTTCTGAGCATCCCGCTGCTCTCTGTCCGCGCCATCGGCTATCGGGCGTTATGATAAACAAACAATCAAAGAATACATTAACATGCAGATAAACGGTGAACGAACCCGCATTGATTTGTCATCTCGCCAACACGAAAGTTTGTTTCAAAACTTTAAAAGAAACTCACGTTTGAGCGGCTTGGGGTTGCTCTGCTTGCGTCGGGACATCTCCTGCGGGCTACGAGTCCCGTCCGCACTCCACAGCACACACCATCAGGAATATCCTCCACTCGATAAAGAGAAATCACACACAAAACTACTTTTGAACACACGAAATCGTTTACGTAAAATGCGAAGAACGTCGGCGATAGATGCGCCCGGCACCACGGTCGGAGCAGTACTGATGCGACGGAGGCGTTGTGAAGGCAACGTTGAGTGGCTGATGTCGAATTCGCGAGTGTGGTGATAACTCGGAGGCCGGGCCAGTCCCGCCCCTTGCCGCCTCCCGCGCGTCTTAGCAGCCTTCGTAGCAGCACTCGTAGCAACTTTTCTTTCGTAGTCATCTTGTAATGCAGAACTGCATTAAAAATACATTTATTACTTTTCCTTTTTCGCACTTCAATTCAGCCATATGTTTAAAAGAATATTGTTTTGTTGGAAAACACCGTCTTTGAGATGTGTTTTCTGTTGTGATTACAAAGAAGAAAATAAATATTTCTTTGTCATATTTATATAATAATAAAGGACTATAATTTAAGTTTTCTTTAATAACAGACCAGACCAAGAGTACAATGTAGGTACAAGTCAGTTCCTAAGAAAAAGTCAGGTCCTTAAAATCCATGTTCAATGTCAGTCAGAACAACAGTTCCACTTTATATTCTTATTATTTAAAAAAAAAGTTTTCATTCGTGTATGCTGATACTCGCTTCTCAAAATATTACCCAAATGCCCATAACTTCATGTTTGATAGACCGGTTATAATCACTGCGAAACTAGTAGCATTTGTTTATGTTTGTTTATTCACTTATATTTAAATAAAAACTTCTATGAAAGATAATTAATCAAATTTCGAACACCACTTTTTAATCAAGTCGTAACTAACAGATGCACTGAATAATATTTTTTCTTTCGGTAAATGACCTCAGGTGTCTGCCTATATCGGTTGTATTAGCCAATAAGAAACTATAGCTTTTTTATTTACATACTAGCTTTGACCCGCGGCTTCGCTCGCATTTAAGTCATTAAATAAGTATCAGAGATCATTTCAATATAAATGAATCAATATGATTCCAAACAGCTGAAACTATAGTCAGTTGGAAACTATAGTAAAAAATAATTAAAAGTATCCTATGTTACTTGTAGTAGGTACCTCCAAAAATATGTGTACAAAGTTTCATGATGATCGTTTAAGTAGTTATTGTGTGAAAACGTAAAAACAAACTCACATTTACATTTATAATATTTGTAGGGATAATATAAATTTAAAATGAACTCGAATAACTTTTCAGCCCTCGCGTTCATTTTTAAGTGCCATCAGAATTTGTTCATAAGAATATAGGCTTATAATCACGTTTGGAGTCTAAAATGTGGTAACTAGCAAGAAGCTTTAATAGTGTGATCCCACGTTGACTTTTTTGTAATAACTGTACTATTATACACATTTATTACCCAATTAAACACGTACACTTTTAAATTTCAATTGTTTAGCTAAATTTCACTCAACAATTCAGCTACATCCAGGTTTGGCCTCCCGCAAATTAACCGATATAAACTTTTGCGTGTTTAAGAAAATAAAAACCATAGTACAAATAGCACTCCGTGGTTTAAAATTAGAGTTTTTCGATATAAAATTGTTTAGATTGTTTTTTACAAATTAGAAAAGATACTAAAGGAACTTATAAATGACTTACTTATTATTTTTATTGTTAAAAAATAGTGAGCACAGTGATATAAGTATTACGAATAATATTGTAATATTTATGTGTTCTACCCTTATTTATGTAATAGGCAAGCGTTAATAAACAACATTTAGGAAAATATTGACTCGTGGAAATGCTATAAGGAGATCCGAAGGCGTCTATTCAAAAAGGAGTATTTTCTTGTTGGACTGCTTTCTAGATACCGTCGTCATTAGACATTTGGGGAATTTAATTAAAGATGAATATTTAGGGATTGGACGTCAGGTAAATAATTGAAACTGAATCGAATCAGTGAATTAATTGATTATATAAATAAATATGTTGTAGATTTTTTTCTTCTTCGAACCGATTTCAAATCACAGATAAGGATAATAACATAAGTTATGTAATAAAATGCAATAATAGCAATTAAATAATGAGTTGAGTCAGTTCAGAAGTGACTCAATTATTTGCTTCCTTTTTTACAACACTGAAATAGAAATACTGATAAACGTCAAATTCCAATAATTCGATAAGTCATGTTGAGGTATATGGGTTACGGCTTTTTGACATGAGGGTTTACGTACGAATACTTGACATTGGCAGAATTGTCTTCATTTGACATCTGAGGCCATTAATAAAAGATGAAGAAGAAGTTATGTTGAAACATAAAGCTGAAAATAAATCATGATGTTGAAAAATAATAGTGAAAGTGATCTTTAGTAAGTGTTTATTGTGCCATTTAAAATATTCAGTGAGACTAAAAGAGTAAAAACTAATAATTTAATTGCGAGCAATGGTTTGTATACATAATTTCTCCAAAAAGAAAACATTTAACTCAGACTCAAACTCCTTACAACGCCATCTCTTGGTAATTGTGTAAACTGTAATGTACTGTATTTAACGAAGTAGTTCGTCAAGTTTTTACTAGATGGCGCTACAAAATACACTATTTGACTAAGTAGTTAGTTGTCGTAGTTAATACTAGATGGCAGTAGTAGACTTTTCGAATGTATTCAATTAGATTATTTTCTTTTGTTTTTTTTTTTTGTAGTTTTATTAGTTTCCAAGGATAAATTTATCCTATATTCACGTAAAAAATAGAAAGACATTAAGTTACAAAAATAGCAGATGTATAAATAACTTATTTAAGCATATAATTAGTATTAATTCATTGAAAAATAATTAAAATAAAGCTTTCAGTTAATATTATTTAGATAAATATTTACCAATTTTCATTCATTATCAATATAACTAGTTTATTTTGCTACGTCATATCATGACCTTACGCAATAATTTGTAATTCTTTTTTTAGTCGTGTGATCTTTATTTTAATCTAAATACAATAAAATTTATTTAAGGGACATTTAGGTGTATGTATTTAAATAAAAAACAATATACTATATATAACTCTTGTTATTTTATTTATTTTTATATATCTTCTTCTTCTTTTATAAATGGCCTCAAATATCTATTAAAGACAATTCTGCTAATGTCGAGTATTCGGGCAAGCAGCCCAATGAGAAATTATTAAATTTTAATTCAAAAAAACAGCTTTATATATCTTAGTGCATTATAATTAAATGTATATTATAATTATATTTTTATTGTGTTAACACATATAAGATTTTATCCAAAATGTTTATTTGCATTATGTTAAAATTCAGGCGTTTATTGATAATAATTCTACACTAAAACTGTGGGTCGATATAACTTTACGAATTCTACGTGAACTTAATGTTTGAATTCCTTCCTTCCCCCTCCTCAGACCCTTCTCTCCTTCCCTCTTACATCGTACATTATGTTTTTACTAAAACACGTAGGCATACAATTTTCCAATTATTGTGCAACTGATTCCTATCAGTTGTTTTTACTTTAAATGGATATATTTCGATCATGTGAGTACGTGGAATGATTAGATTGTTTAACCTATGACAGCTGCAAGTTGAAAAATCACTTTATCATGTTTCTCTCCATCACTACTTTCTCTGGTTACCATACCATGTGGCGACCCTTTGCGAATGTTTGCAATTACACGAAAAACTTATTATGAGTTTTAAATTTATAATAACTTTCAAATGTGTTCATTGTTTGTGTTTACAACGGAGGTAGAGGTGTGTCATACGACCGTGCCGTCTGATCACACACGCGGCGCATGATCATGACGTCTGTATACACGCGACAATAGGTGTGTGTGCGCGTAACACATATAAACTAAGTTGTTTGGTACATGCACTCGATATCTAAGTATTTGTACAGTTATCAAAATAATTAATCTCCACTCAATTGTTATATTATCTAGAATTAGGTTTGTTTTTTCACCGTTTTCCTAATTACTCTTATTCAATGCAAATAAATCCTTAGGATGCCGTAAATGAGGACAAATAAAAGCGCGAGGTCAATGTCTCATCACCATTGTAAATTGGATACGCGATTTACATCCGTACTACGATCAAATAGACGAAATTGTACCGGACGTGTCGAGTGAGTGTCATTGATGCACCGTGTCGACCTTGCGTACGTCATGCGGGGGCGCGCCCGGTGACGTCACACGCCACTCCGCCGGCACGTGAAGTGCACGCGCGAGCACGCGGCCGCTGCGTGATCCCCGCCTGTGCCCGCCCCACGCGCGCCCACCTCGCACCGCGACAGATCGCGCAGCGGTTTATTCATCCGTCGTTCACTCGCCTGTACGCTCGGGTCGTAGTGAGCGCTCGCGAATATTCAACGCTTAACTGCAAGTTTGTGAATTAAAAGAAAGTTTTATTTAATCGTATGATCCAAATTTCTTCAGAATGACTACTCTTCTCGATGTTTGCGGACCTCTCTCCCCGCCTTCTACGCCTCCGTTGATGGAAAATAAAGTGAGTGTTTTTTTCGCAAACTATTAACAAAATATAAACACAACAATGGTCGAAGTCCCCAAAAATATATTCTTGAAATTATTATGCGATCCGCTTTATTTATAATTTCATCTGTGTGTACCGTTTGTGTTGAAAGTGTGACACGGACGCGATCACGCACAGCACGCGTGCCATTCACTGACGTTCGTCTCTCTCTTTCTCAGGTATTGGAGGAACGTAAGGTCGCCCTAAAGCGTTCGCACAGTCCGCCGACCGCGGGGCTGGTCACTCCTCAGCCCTCGGATTCCGAAGGCGAGGACGAGAGCGGCAAACGCGCCAAGCCGCCGGAACGAGCCTCCGTGATCATGCGCGCTCACAAGGACGGCACTTGCAGCCCAGAGCCTCTTCCGCCGCAACCGCTCAATATACTCAAAGCTCTGAAATTCAAAATGGGCGACCGAGAACGTAGCTACTCATATGCCAAATACCTGGCACAGAACGCTGCACAGGCACCTGCGACAGTGACCCCAGAGCCCCCTACACCACATGCTCCCGAAGCCACGGAGAGCAGAGTGCCGACCTGGGTGCCTCTGGCCCCGCGACCTGCTCCGGCAGTGCTATTGCCGGCCGTGTGGCTCGTGGCCCCGGCTCCTCCTCCGCGCCGCCGTCTCTATGAATGCTCGCATCCTGGTTGTGGCAAGAATTACTTCAAGTCGTCACATTTGAAAGCACACGCCCGCACTCATACGGGGGAGCGTCCATTCCGTTGCGCATGGCCATCCTGTGAACGCCGGTTTTCTCGCTCGGACGAATTGTCGCGACATAAACGCACGCACACCGGCGAAAAGAAGTTCGGTTGCAGCGTCTGCAGTCGCCGGTTCATGCGCTCCGACCATCTCGCCAAGCACGTCAAGAGACACGCCAAAGAGCGGGCACCGATGACTCCGGCGACGCCTCCTCTCCGTCTGCTGGCACCGCTGGCGGCTCCTGCTTATTGACGCGTCGGCGCTCGGAGCATTTCTGTGATTCAGATCTCAACTTTGTTAGAGTGTAGTTTGACTCATCTTTAAGACTGTTCTATTGTTAAAACTACTTATAATTGTTTAGTTATATGCGTATTATAATAATGTATATCTGCAATAAAATTGGTTGTTTATATGATCATGTTTTATTCTTGTACCGGCACCCCAACACACACAACACGCGCACTATAGTCTGCAGCCACACACAGTTACACTTAACACTCACTATATACAATATGCTCTTTCGGCCAAGTAGCTCGTCTCCGGGCGGAGGCGGCCGACTGTCCGTGAGCGCTGATAAGCAACTCTAGACGGTCTACGTAGCTGATAACAATACCGCCAAGCACCAACCCCGCGCTGATATGCAATCACGTTCCAATTGACAATCGATCCAATTTACATGAACAATAGGACATACCATAATCGCAAAGTAATTAACAAATAATCTGTATCAATTACCTACTCAATAAATATCATATAAAAATAATTACCTATTCACCTTACCAAAACATCCGTGAAATTTTCATCATCCACCAAAATGACGCTATTTATTACGTGGTCCAAATCAACACAAAATACATTTATTTTTACAGCCGCTATCTATACAATTAAATAAACGAAGCCTTAGCAGCTAACTAGCTACGTGAGAAAATACAATTTCAAATTTAAACATAACCGATTTACAAAAACCAAATACAAATAAAGAAGCAACTTTATTAATTATTTCCCAGTATAACGACGACAAATCTAAACACAATTGTTTATTATTTAGTACATTGCACTCAATGGATTATTTACACAAGTTTTAAGATCATGTGTTGAACATGAGGACTTCTTTCGCGTGATTGGAGCACCTGACCACAATGCTATGACCTCAAATAGGAGTCTGTACCACGGGCATTAGAACAAGGTACAAGCATGTAACATCTAGGATCTATTTTTATTATAATAAAATCATATTTTCACTACATTAATACAGAGCCTTAATATAACGATTTCCTCGATTTAACGAATTTTTCGAAATCGCCCTAAAACTGTCCGTAAGAGCTAATGCAAAATATACATGTACATTACGAATACATTTGTTAAAAACCTTTTTACAACGAATTGTCGATCTTTGGAAAATATAAAAAGAAAGTATTATTTACCTCTATTTAACGAAATCGTTCGCTATAACAGGGAAAGCAGATTAGTATCTATGTAAAGCTGAGATTAATTAATGAGATTATTAATTAATAAATTACTTGATATAACGAATTATTTTCTGATTCCCTTCAGTATCATTGTATCAAGGTTGCTCTGTATACCGAATCCGGTACAACTCCGTAACAGACTGAGGTATGCTAACAATTGCGCCACATATTCTTTTTTAATCTAAATTAATAATAACTTAAAAATAATCTAGTACAAAGAATCCCCTATAACCAATTTCATATTAATTTGTTTGTGTTTTTAATTTATTCCTTTTTTAGCTTAGGAATAGTTGTCCAACCTTTAATAATGGACTTTGGACCGAGCATTCGTTTTTCCCGCTATTTCTGACGCTTTCGTAAAACAGAAGCCAAATTTTATGTAGATATTCTATTGTTTTTTAGAATTTTTTAATAATAAATTCAATTCAACTGTTTTGATATGTGTACGGAATAAATCTATAACAATCTATGGCTTGCTTAGACTTCTAATGGATCAGATGATGCTGTATGGGGCACTCAACTGTCATTTATTTTTTACTAAACTGTATTGTGTTTATTATCCGATGTTTTTTTTTAAGTTTAACAGCCACCATGACAGTGGCGAGACTAAAAAAGTCTTTTAAATTAAGATGAATCATGTTCACAAATAATTTGTATCTTTAGCATATTTTTATTCTAGCATAAGTTTGTTTAGCAATCAAATATAAACACTGGTTCTAATTAGATACCCTCTTTTTCAGTGTAATTACTAAACGTTTCTTTTTACGTTTATTTTGTCACGTATGTAGGTGAAATCTATTAAATATAAATATTGGATTTTCCACGTTCTTTAAAGATTGTTCTGTTTATCAAAATGCTCGAAATGTACGTTTACGTTTCAGCTACAATATAAATCTCGTACTTTATATATAATTACATAAAACTCGATTTAAATATCATTAATTCTCTGAACAATATTGCCTTTAACAATTGATTATAAATTCAATCTATTTTTTTGCACTCAAAAAGTTCCAGATTCAAAACAATGTTTAAACTTGAAAATTGTTGCAACACAATCCACATATATTAGATAATTGTATCATTTATTGTTTTCTTTACTTCATTGTAAAAATCTTATCAAGAACGAGTGTGCCCTTCGATGCATCCAACTCCGAAAGATAAGTGTATAAACAAATTATAAAAATAATAAATTGTATTTTATTACCTAAAAAATATTGCTTTATAATTTGATTTTTAAATAACACTTCTGACTAAGAATAAAGAAGAGTGCGTTTCATGACAGAATACAATAAGAACTGTTTAGCACAGCGATTCTCAATATTTTTTTTTTGCTGCGGCACACTTTTAACAGTTTCAAAATTTGGCGGCACTCAAAGAAAAAGATAAGTTTTTTTATAAAATCATATTATTCAATAATATTAACATATATATCTAAAATTTGGTTGAGAACCACTGGTTTAGCAAATAGTCTAGCAGTAACACGCTGATGAGGAAGATATTCTTAGTCGACGTCCAAGGGCAAATAAAATCTGTCCAGTTCCAAACAAAATTGCTTCACTTCATATATTGTTGTATAGAAACAGGATATATATAAGAATGTGTTTTGGCACCACACAACAAAAACACGCTTCACTCGTAATACTAAGCGTTCGACCGTGCAGTTATTTTGAAATCATTGCTAGAACGATGGGCGTGTGTTCATGCATCGACTGCGTGATCTAACACGTCATGTGACGTCATCGGCGTGCCCGCAACTCAAGGAACATAATCTATAAACCTTACTAAGTAACGGGGTAATCTTCCACATAAGTGCTCAAGTTTTATTTAGCAATCAAAATGTAACTCAACATAGCTTCTGAAGACAATATGATTTCTGACTGCTTTATAAATACGGGCCTAAAAGTGCCACAACTTCATTGCCAACAATATGATGACACGAATCGTTGTATACATTGCTCTTTATCTTAGAGGTTTGTATTAAAAACTGTGATAGAAAAAATGCAATATAAATCAATCTGAAAGTCTCTTTGTGTTAGTTTCTTGTAAGGTGTTTCTGTATTGGCCGTCGTCAATGACACGTTTTTGTTACATTAACGCGGGTTTTTGTTATTTTTAGATGGTTGGCAAATTACCGGAGTAATTTAGTAATATACTGTAGACTAAACACGTCCGTCTTATTTTTATGTAATTCTAGATTTATTTATAATAATAATACTATATATACTATACTAATATACTATATAATAATAATAATACGAAATCACACTCATATTAGAAGTTACTATGAAAAATAAATCCATATTTGAAGGTCTGTTACCCGAACGGATAAACTAGATAATTTTTGGCAGACGTCTGGATTATGTTCTGGAAATTGAACATATATCATAATCCAGGCTTCCGCATACGTTATAGATACTAAATAAACAAGGCTAGCCATGTGAAACTATAGGTCTCGTAACCATTTTCAAGGCGAGGATTTCCTTCGTTAACATTCAAAATTATTCAATACTTATTTTTAAATAGGACCTGGCGATATATATAAAATAAATGGTGTTGTTTTTATACGAAATTGCTATATTATAAATATGTATTAACCATTGTTAAAATTTCACATGACAAAGAGTGATAAATATATGAAATAATCACGCTTTATACACGCAGAAATATATAAATAGTTATGTTGTTAAAACACACATGTTCGCTGGCGAAACGGAATATTTTTAATGCTTAATTAGTCGCAAATAGGCTGAGAGATGTAATCGATGAAACTTCAGAAGTTTAGGTAAATTTTTATTTATAAAAAAACAACAATAAATGTAAAGCAATCGTCTTGTTTCTTACGCAAGAAAAATATTATCTGTCGAGGTTGATATATTTGTGTTCTTTATTTAAACATGCTTTTAGACGTGAAATTAAATTATTATTGTATAATAATTTGGAACTTGTATTAGGACAACGGAAGTGCAATACAATGTTGGCCTTAATTTTAGGCCTTTAATCGCATTTCCTGTTGTTCTTTATTTGAATTATTTGTTTATTCGTAATTTAAAAGTTGTTAGACAATTTTATTACGTGTGTGTCATGCTGTAGATGAAATTAGGTTTGTTTAAGTTCTTCGCCATAGTTAGTTGAATACCCTTTCAATTTTATTCTATTTTTACTCCTTTCCCACGATTATTTTAAGATTTATTGCCTTATATTATTATTAAAATTCACCTTTGACTGTCTATTAATAATTGATCTACCTGGAAATGCTTATATTTAGTATTGTATACATTTAATAGTTCATGTAATTATCTTTATTGAATTCCTTGGGATATCCCATCTTTCTTTCTGATAGGCTTAAATTAGTTTTTACGTCAATGTCAAGTTAACTTTCATTGAACTTCCTGCATATTTAACCCTGGAGTAATTATTTAAAAGGCCAGATCAGTCATTTCAGGTGCGGTGTGTGATTCACTAAAAATTCGCATTTGCATATTTCATCATATATTAAAGTCTGTAATGTTTAAATGTATTTCATAATTATCAGCATATTTGTTCATGTCTTGCTATTAATAGATACCTACGTTGATAATTGAGAATTTTGTATTGTATGTCAGCTGGGTGTCTTTTTTGTTTTTGTCCTATTTGTGTGCCCGTGCGATCCGCACTGGGCACCCAGTGTGAGCGTCTCCGCTTTTTATAGATTCGGTCGAACTCAGCCACTGATAACAGTGCTTGTGACGCGATAACATCACTACATTCGTCGTAAACACCATTCCTCGATGCTACTCTTTGTTCAGCTGTTTTATTAAAACATTTTATTTAACAATTATTAAAATTTCAATTATGCTTTCTAATTTTTGGAAATTTTCTTTCCAGAAATGTCATAGTCCAAATCAGCTTGTCACAAATGTATGACTCTATCTTATCAGTGACTTGTTATCGCATTTTAAGGTGTAGTATTTTGTAAACAAACAGAATGTTGTTATGCTCTTTAGAATTAAACTTTTTATTTTCAAAATACTAGTTTCTTGTTTAATAACCTTACTACGTTCCTAATGCATCATCATCTGCATAAATTACATCGCCATCTATGTCAAAATCATCACAGATGACGCCCATGCCTTAATTTACAATTAAATATTTGATCACGTCCCAAACATCTCCGTGTGCAGTGTTAACGGAAAATTACCGAAGCACTTGCGTTTGTCGAGATTCGTGCGGCTCCTTCGCTCGATGTTGGGAGTGTTTGTGGGCAGGTTGGTGTTGTGACGTTGGTATGCTGACGTCATGTCGAGTACACGCGGTCACGGCATGATCGCGTGCGCCGCCCGGCCCACAGCCGATCGCCCGTGAACGGCCATTCCAACAGAACCGCGCCTCAACACCTACAGCGGCAACTCGTCGTCCTAACAGCTGACTATTATTATGCTATTCAATGCGTCATTGCCTAAACTAATATTTATCTGACCGTTTACTCACGCAGAGATGTATGTCGAACGACCGGTTACTACGCCAATTGTCCGAGTTTGTTATTACTTGCGAATGCTCTTTGGTTTTATTTTTATACAAGTCTTATTTGCTTTATAAATAGAATATTTAAGCCGTTGTCCTATTAATATTCGGCTCATCTTTCTGACGTGTCCAAATTGTATTTAATAAATACGATATTTCGTTTCGAGTTTTTAAAACACGCTCTCTGCCTCGTTCGACGAACAATAACCTTACATTTGCTTACTATCATGAGTGTAGTGAAATCACAGTTAGCAAAGAAGAAGGGGCCTAAATAAAACAAATTCTTTTAACATTTACATCTAAGTTGCCTTAATCTTCTTTCATTTTGTCGGAGAATCTTGACCTCTGCAATTTCCCGTTATAGGTATACGTTCTATAATACTACTGTAGTTATATGTTAGAAATAGAAATAGGTGTAAGTAGTCTAAAAACAATTGAAATTGCAGACAAAACACACATAAATATGTCATAATAAATGCTGTTAAAAACTGATATAGGTACATACACATAATAAACAAAGAGTTTTACATTATCGTGTTACAAAGTAGGTGTGACTCACTGAAAACTGTTGTAATGTTCTTTGTATTCAAACGACGCAAAATGTCTATCAATATCATTATTTATTTATTTTCTTGTGCATTTATTTATCTGTCAAAGTGTATTACTAAAAAATACCCGATTATTAGATACCCGCTTCCTTTAATTAATTTTATATATTATTGAAACAACCGCTTCCAATCGGTAGTATTAAAAAAAACCAACATTTCAAAAATAGTTTTTATACATCTAATATTACCCTTAAAACAGGGAAACACGTATCAATATTTTACTGGTAACACTGAATTTTTAAAACTGTCTAATAATTTGCGTTTTTATCAAATAACAAGCTATTATGTTTGTTTACAACATTGAATTAAATCGACTTACAAAACTAAGTTAATTCCTACGCTTATTACGCTATACGTTTGGTCCAGTGGACAAATAGAATTAATATAATTAGTTGTTTCAGGCGTTACTTTGCGGAAATCCATATTAAAGGAAATTATTTAAAATTATTTTGCTTATAATTCCCGCTAAAACATTCAGTAATTTGTCTCGACGCGTTTCGCCACTTCACGTGGCATCATCAGGATACGTGAAGTGGCGAAACGCGTCGAGACAAATTACTGAATGTTTTAGCGGGAATTATAAGCAAAATAATTTTAAATAATTTCCTTAAATAGAATTAAAGCAATTAAATAATCCAATTTTGTTAATTCATTTGTTTTCATATATCTAATTACTGTATTAACAAAATATTTACGCGTTAATACACGTTGGTACAGTTTCTTCCTAACAACCAAAACGAATCAACGACTATAGGCCTTAAAATTTTAGAAATAGAATTACATTTTATTTAAATGTATTTAAAAAGGTAATAAATTAATATAAGAGCTAGTACATATTGATGAAGACCTGGGATCAGTTCGGAAGTAGCCGGGTATAACCAGATGATTGCATGGTGTTAATCTCGTCTCCTCAAGTAGATAGATGGACCACACTCTAGCTCAGTTGTTCTTAACCTTTTAGTGATGAGGGACCATTTGACAATCTGCCTTGCCATGGACCACCAACTGTTTCGTGATAATGCACAATAATGTAAATATAAATAAAACACAAGTAAAATCATTGTAGAAGAAATTATAAACTGCTAGCTGTTGCCCCCATCTTCGTTCACGTAGTAATGAAGATATAAAGTACTATGATGTTTAATGATGTTTCATATTTCGACGACGCCCGCCTTTTATAGCAATTTTAAAAACAATTTTGTTGTTTTAGTAAGGTTTCTTATTTTTTTCCTGTAATTTATATAGCCTATATTGATCAGTGATAATGTAGCATTCAAATGGTGAAAGAATTTTTGAAATCGGTCCAGTAGTTTTTGAGCCAATTCGTTACAAATCTTTCCTCTTTATAATAATATTAGTATAGATAAGTTACATAAATAAATTTAAGATGACTTTGCGGACTACTTCGGGTGCTTCCAGGGAACATCGGTTAGGTACCACTGCAATAGTTTAACAAAAAAATGAATACTAACATAATCAGTGGCGGCCTTAGCCATTGCGAGGCCCCGGGCAGCAGGTCTTTGCGAGGCCCTTTGTCCTTCGTGAAAAGTATGTGTGCGAAAGTAGATCAGGTTGTTTGGTCATATTTGACGAAAAATGCTAAAGTTATACAAATAAATAAAATTTGAGTTTTAAAATATTTTACATTGACAGTTTTAAAAAAGAAACTTTTAAAAACGAGGCCCCTGCAAGAGTGAGGCCCCGGGCGATTGCCCCGTTCGCCACCCCCTAAGGCCGCCACTGAACATAATAATATACTATCTATAACAAAAAGATGTTTTAAAAATGATAAAACATCACATTATAATAACGCGAGTAAACGTGATTATCTATTAAAGTGCTTGGCTACAAATTTACTATTTATACTCAGTTAATTAACATAGTTATTATCACTGATAACCTTTCTTTACAATGAAAAGCGAGATCTTTGCAAAATACGCGCAATAATTACATAATCTGTTATTAATTGTTAACATTTTAGGATAGGCAGGGAACGGACTCTACTTATTTTTATATCAGAATTCAGCTGTTTTTTTTATTTTATTTTTGTACTAGCCTGGCACTACTCTTCTTCCCTTCTTCTAGCTCCCATTGGCTCATTATCTCTCGCTATAGTATAAGAAAAAGAATAATTCTCTATTTATCCCTTATTATCAAAAAATAGTTAATATTACCCCAAAATATAGGGAAACAATTATCCTTTACTGGTAACACTGAATATTTATATTCGTTTTTTTTTTAAATAAATAATATAAGTTTTTAATCGATATACATTGGAATTATGTTTGTCCTGGTTTTGATGTAGCAGGATCTTAGAAAAAGTTGGGAAACTGTGTTTTAAATGATGTCGAATAATTTTGGAGAAACGACCTCACGACAGAAGGTTGTTGGTTCGTGTTCGGGAAACATCAGACATTAAACTTACTATAAAACTAAAATTAAATTAACATTTAAAAGGTTTAATAAATTGTGTTATGTTATAAAACGCACATTGCAGTAAGGACTTTAGACTAAGAAGTTACGTTGAGATCCCATCTCCACAAACCGTGCCAAATAAAACGTTGTTTATATGCACTTTGTACCCTGGCGTCTAGTACAAACATTCTACCGTATAAATATAAAACAGAAACGCTTATTTGTATTGAATTAATTTGTAAACAGTCTTAGGAGTAAAACGACAATAAAATTTACGAACTGAGTCGTACAATGACGTGTCCGTTAAACTCACGGGCGTGGTCGACGTTGCATCGTGTAGGCTTCGTGTATCCTTGGAACTAAATAAAAGCAACACACGCCACGTGGTTCATTACCTAACACGGATTCGCTTACGCTTGTCCCAGATTAAATAAATACCAGCTTCGTAATTAGTTTAATGATTATTACAGCTCCAGGAAGAAGCTGACACTAAAACGTGTTATAAGGTGTTTAATTAAATTTAAATAAAAAAATTTAGCTCACATCACGTCGCGTGTTGCACGTGGTATGGCGTATGTATCGTTGTGTTCTAAAAATACTTATCATTGCTGTACGCGAACGCAGAACACGCGCCTACAGCGTGCTATTGTTTTGCTCTGATAAAGCCCCTATTTTTATTAGGAACCGCATTAGTTTACAAGCTCCTACGCATAAAATTCTTGTTGTAGACTTTACTCGTATTATACACAATATAATATATATGACTATTTTCCATAAATTTTAATAGAGCTACCTAAAAAATAGTAATACATGTCTCGGCTATTATTCGTCTTAATAATTGAATACAGCCCTCCCACCAGTGTTCAGCCGACGACGATCTGCCGCCGACTGAGCTCCAACAGGCTAGAGAGCCAGCAAGTTGCTTACATTTAGTGTTTACGATAAACGTTTACGCAATTCGTCAGTGCTATGATTAGCAAATGTCAACAGAGATAACGGCTTGGTAAGTCTGATGCGCTTGCGCCGAAAGTTCCGCTTAGAAATCTTTTTAAACGTTACGCCATTTTCATGTTTTGCTGTGGTTAGAATCGGCATTTCTAGCCTTTATTTTGTAATGCTTAAATCTATAATATTGTTTCTAAATAGCAAACAATTGAAACAGTTATAAAAATTTTTTTTAGAAAAATTAAAATAAAAAAATTAAATTCAAAAGTACTTTTTTTATGATATACTTTTTATGATAACTTTTATGTTATGACCTTTTTTTTCTAACTGAAAATCAGATTTGTTTCACTTTATATCTCAAAAACTAAAAATTAATAATAAAACCAAAAATATAAATAAAATCTGCGCCTGAGCATTTTTATGTATACAATTTAGTTAAAAGTAAGCGTCCGCCGTTTTTAAGAGCGCCCGCATCGGCCCATTAGCTCAGTTGGTTAGAGCGTCGTGCTAATAACGCGAAGGTCGCGGGTTCGATCCCCTCATGGGCCAACCTTTTTTTACTATTTTTTCTTTTATTTATTTAACTTTTATTCCGTTAAGGCTAATCAAAATATACATATTATAAAAAATAAAATATTATAGTAATTATTATGATTATAATACTACCGGTTTATTCTAGAATTCGATAAGTAGGTCGTGATATTTTTGTTCCTTCGAGATAAGTTGTTAAAGAGGATAAACTTGATATGTAATTGAATTCACGTGTAATGTATAACAAAATAAAATACTGTATTTTCAATAGAGATAGGTGACGAGACCTCAATCCGAAATAATAGCAAAGACGTCTATTGTACGCAGACATTTGTCTATGGTAATTGGTAATAGCTGTCTCCACTCATAGACCGCACTCTAGATGAACATCTGGCGGAGTGTGGTCATATACCAGGGTATCATAAAACATCAAAATAAACGCAAAAATATTTAAATTCCCTTTTGAAAAGTGTATTTCTTGTCAGAAAAGGGTTGTGATTAGAGATGTGCCGATTATGACTTTGGCCGACTAGCCGACTAGCCGATTATCCCGTGACGCTTCGTTTACAGCTGATTCGCTGCAATTTCAGTCACTACTGACATGTGGAAAAATATAAATAACAAAAAAAGTTTTTTGAGTTTTACATCTCACTAGTTTGACGATAGTTTCAAATATCATCACGCAGAATTGCAATATATGTCATTAAATATTATGTTAATTTGTTTTCTAATTAAGATACTAATTTTGTTTGAAAATGTATACATACATTGTAAAATGTAATACATACATTTTATTGAGAAATATACACAAAGTAAGAAGCCGGATAGTCGGCGCTTTTTACCGATTAGTCGCCGACTAGTGGCCGACTAGTCGGAACATCTCTAGTTGTGATCTGAAATTGTCATTTAAATATGTTTGAATGTACGATATAAACACGATTGTATTTTCTGCTTTTTCTATACAATTTAACTATTATGATACATTACCACTATCTTGGAAAAAAACGCACTATTACAATTATTACACCTTTGTTGTTTGTTATTATTTGACAGTTGGTTACTGTTTGTTTTGACACATTTTTAGTGCGCTGACAGTGGGATTTTTGGTAAGTACAACAGTTTGGCTAAAACACGTGTCGATTTAAGTTATCTATATTATCTGAAAAAAATATGTATGTATGTAAAAACATATGTACGTATATAACATTTGTTTTTTTCATTTGTTTTTTTTTTCTTTAATGTATGTTCTTCGTAAATGTTTATGTGAGATATATTATTAAGTTAACCATGACTCCGAGTTTTTTCTTATGTTTTCTTTTGTTGACAGAGTTTTTTTAGAATATTTACAATAATACAATAATTAAAAAATATTTTGTAATAATTTTATCTAATGCATATAATATTGGTATTAGGTATATATAAAAAAAATAACGACATAAATATTTATAAGTTTGTGCTATTAACAAAACAAATAATTTAGGAAAATTCCGATGGCTTGAAAAAAAAAACACATTGTGCAGAATCCCAAATAAAATATTATCTGTATCACCCACTTATCGTAAATGTGGAACAATGACTAAGCTAGTACTATAAATAAAATATTTGCAAGAAAACCATTGCTATCATAGTTACACAATTTTTTAAAAGTAATGTATTGTTAATTATAAGAGCTTTTTACGTCACTCATTTTAAAGAGAGAATTTGTAAAAATAAAATATTATTATAATTACTTTTTATATTTTTAAATTAATATATTGACTTGACTAGACTGAGACAGCGTGGGAAACAAACAAAAAAACAATTGAATGAAAGAGACGCCATTGACATAAATATTTGGAATAAAAAATAGTTTGACTTTTGACTTCACCAATATTAGCCTTATAATAAATACATTTAAACAGGAATTAAAAATTTTATTTTGAGAAGAAATATTCTGTTTTTATATATAAATGATAAATGCAATAATATTTAAATATCTATTATACGTAAATGTAAATTACTTGTAAGTAATTTTGGTTTTCATCGAAATTTAAGTGTCATAATTATAACCTATTTTGATCGTTGCTCAGAGAGAGTTATTCGTCACATCAAATGCAAATTAATATAAGATTTATGATTACTTTGATTTTAAAAATATGATGAAAGGTGAAGTTAAAATTTCTCGAATATTTTGCCAAACCTATGTAGCGATTACGTCACAATAGCACGCATAACAATCGTGTATCTAAACCCCATATTATTCAATAAACAAGATAGCAATGCAAATTGTCTACCATACTGATAAAAATGGCGAAAAGCTGGTGTTTCTATTTTGTTACTAGGGCTTAAAATTGATTGATAGATTTTCGTAACCGGATAAATAATAATAATGATAAAATTGTGATATAAAATCATTGAGTTTGTATATTTACTAAGACGTCATAAACAAAATTATTGCTACGAAGATTGGTCCAGAGGACTAATGAATTTTATTTTAAAAAATTTTTTGAAATAATTATGTCCAATCTAGTTTATGGGACTAATCTAGGGAACAAAGTAGAAATATATTGATATAATTTGTTTTATTACAATTTAAAATATACACAATAAAATGCATTTTGAAGCTCATATAAGCTACAAAAAGTTGATTTATTAATTATCATTTCTTTTATATTTAACTTGCGTTCATTATTATATCTATTGATGAAGTGAACAAGGCGCTATTACAGTTGCTGCAAATTATTAAGTATTGTATTTTGACAAGTCCAACTGTTCCAATAGGAATCTATGGACCATATAAGACAGTAAAAAATAAAGCTAATCTAACAGTCTGTCCCGATGACTAACAGAAGCCTTTAATCAATATAAGGTAAGCCTTATTAAGTACTTTTAAATTAGTTAAGTAGGAAAATACATACACAACAATAACATATTATATACATAAATAAGTAAAAAAGATTGAACTAGTAAAAACCGGTTTAATTTTCTTAAGATAAAGCTGCATCTGACTGTATCTTATCAATGTTTGTAATACAATTGTTTTAATCTTTACTATCTAATATCATAATGACGTTTGTACTATAAAAGAACGATAAAAACGGCACACGGGAAACGCGTGATGGAAATTATATTTTGAAGAAAATTCGTAATGTTATTCGAGGTTCATTGATTAAAACTATATCAATTTAATAAAATTACATGATTTTTAATCATTATTATTGTTATTATTATCTAATAATATGTATATAATGTATTTCAATGACTATTTGCTGGAACGTGTTTTGTTAAACGTCATTTTTAAAACAATGAACGCACTGATTCCCGCTTTAATTAACAATCCCATTAACAACCTCTTAATTAGGAGTTATTTTGTCTAAAACTGCCTCTTTAGAATTGATATTGCAAGCTATCTTATGTACTTCTATATTCTATAAATTTTTTAGGTATAAAACTTGGCCTAGTAATAGTTTTAAAAAAATAACTGTCAATAGAATGTAACTTCAAAATAATTGTTCAATTGTTTTTATTTATTTTTAATTAAAAAAATAAATAGAACACAAATATCTTATTGTCTACGTGACAGGCTACTCGTGCGCAGTCAATATTATCATCGTAGTTCTCCGAGTGTGCAGAGAGACCAGCGACCTTCTACAAAATCTAAATAAACAGTGCCACGCGGCTTTATTACCTTTCAACGTGTAAGTATTCGGATTTCAGTAGCAAACGCTACGAAGAATATACGAAAATATAAAAATTTAAGAAGTTATTAAGTATTTAAATTATCTACCAGCTAACCTTTGTCAGAGTGAGCGGTGTACATATAAATAATATATTTAAATACACACAATATTTATACATATGTAAAAAAAAGTTAAAAAAGAATTAAATAAAGAATAAAATAATAGCTATAGTTATAAATACATGAATTAAATAAACTTATTAAGAAACGTGCTAACATTTCCCGCAAAACATCAAATGTAAAGCTCGTTGTTTTGTTTATACGTTTAGGGGTCGTAGCGTCCTCGGCATTGCAGTCGGATGGCAAATCGATGGAGCCCGCAAATGTCAAGTTGAAGTGCGAGAGGGCGGGCCTGGGGGTGGGCGCGCTCTGACGTCATTCGCCTCCAACGAGGGGTGAGTTACTACTGACTAAGCCTGAGGATATTGCCCGATTTGCTCGCTATTTCAATGTTATGAATGACAAATTTATTTATTCATTACAGTTCTAGTTCAGACTAAGTTAAAACCACTTATGCTGCTTACGTTTTTTTTATTATAATTGTAACTTTGTCATTTGTTTATTTATTTTTAATAATAACAATTCAAAAATAGTTTTGTTTTTTACATTTTCATTCGTAATTCAAATTGGAGATTCGTGACTGTTTAGCATATATAAGTACTTATGCCCCGCTTTACGCGAGTGATACGTTCTGGAAAAAACTGAAATTCCCGCGACTTTAGAGAAGTTGATGACTACATTATGTTTATACGCACTCTTTCGCATAATGCGGGGCAATTGAGCGCGAAATTTGAATTTCGCGTTATAGTGAAACCGCGCATAACGGAGTCGCGTAAAGCGGGGTATTACTGTATATTAAACCCAAAACCATTAAAAAATAAACAAACCGTCTCGTCTAATAAAAGTTTAAAGCGAGATGTTAATATGAATAAATCATACACGTGGCTCGCACTAACCTAAATTTTTCAAAATATCTCTCCCGATATTACGTCGCAGAAATAGAAGGAAACAGCAATTGTGAAAAATTCAGGGTGACCATTTGTTTTAACTCTTTTTGTTCCAATATAATATGATACTAGAATTATGTAAATCCTTCTCCATGTATTTTACTTTTAATAAGTCTTACATGAAACAAAATTTAGACTGTGATTTTTAATACCGTGTAATAGTCACCCAAAGCTGGCGCTTTTTGTCACCGAATTCTAATGTAGCACTCGTCACAGTGATTAAAAATCACCGTAACAAAATAACACTAATAATAGATATGTCATATGAATTTATATTTACGACGATTATCAGTTTCATAATATAATAGATACCAGTTTTTTTGACATGAAGTTTTACGTGTGAATTAAAATTTTGCAACTCTTATTGGGTTTTTGCCCAAATACTCGACATTGGTAGAATTGTCTTCATTAGACATCTGAGGCCATTAAAATCGACACCATAGAGTAAGTTGCAGAATTCCACTAATATACTAACGAAAGGAAAAAGTCTTCAATTGTTCCAAAAAAATATCCACCCTAACTTAACCGGCGTGGGCGTATATCGATCGCACCCTGGGAGATGGGCATGAATGGTTGTCTGACGTCACAGGCGCGCCCGAAGAGGTAGGGAAACAGGGGGTGGCTTTGTGTAGGCGCCTGGGAATCAGCCATGAACTTGCATCGATTTATTTTGCACTTGACTGCAATGCACTATGACCTTTGGCGGTTTGGAATGTTCTAGAGAGTAAAAGTCAAAGGTTAATGGAAAAAGAAGAATTTAGTTTTCATTTTCCAGTTCATAGTTTATATTTAACGAGTTTGGATATTAGTTTTCTTTGGCATTTTGTTTCTATTTCTTATACCTATAGGGTTACAATTAAAATTTAGGGTAGTTGGAAATTCTCGTTTCAAATTCGACTTTATATTTTCGCATAAATCAACATTTTAACTCTGACTGCCATGAGTCTCGCTAACCAGACTATATGAGATTATATGAGTAAAAAAACAGTGAACTTAGTTACATTAGGGACACATAAAGTTCTAATAAGATCAATATTTGCTTTTAAAAATTTTAAAATAGACATTTTTAAGTATACCTATATTAGGTGTCTTCATTTTAGTAAATGTGTCCCCAAAGCAATTTATAGTGAACAGCGTTAAAGCTAAAGTTGAACGTGGCAAATAAAGCCCACGCACCACCCCCGTAACGTCCCTACAATCACAGAGACAATTCACTATTCGCCCACATGAGAAACGTAAATGCTAAATGTTTTATATTTAGCATTATAGCCCAGTTAGTAATTTTTCAGAATAAATATAGGTATATACTATATAAATGCGACAATTCCTAGATTTTAGAATATTATTTGCTGAGTATCAAAAAATAAGAAAAATTGTCTAATTTTGGAGAAAACATTGCATGAAAAACAATATTATTATAGTCTATTCTCAACCCTTTTTTTGCTGCACACTTAACGATTTCAAAATTTGGCGGCACACAAAGAAAAAGATAACTTAAAAAAAAATTAAATCATATTATTTAATAATATTAACACTGTTTTATATTTGATATTTGATGGCACACAAAAGTGCCGCGGCTCACTAGTTGAAAATCACCGGTCTATGGTCACGCATAGGCTGTGACTTGCTTCTCTCTCTTGTAATCGTAAGGTGCTTTTGTGCGTAAAAATATAACCGTGTGTTAGTAAAAATAAGTTGTTTAGCATTGAAACCCACGTTATTCATGAAATTTAAATGATTTTATACGATTTACGCTCGCATTTGTTTTGATAAACGTCAAATTCAATTAATATAAATACACGCGATCATAACCCGCATAAAGACGTTTAAATTACTTTAATAATTAAAATTAAAATTAGAGCTGTAGAGAGAAATTAGTTTTTATTTTAAAGTATTCCTGGCAAAAGACATGTTGGCCTGTTCTTTGATAATTTATGAAACAAACTGTCAACTACTCTTGATTTATGGATGCGCCGCGCGTATGCGCACATATATGCGTGTTTTGTTAGTATTTCTTCGTTTGAGTTATTATATTTTTGTTCCATTAGTGAAGAAGAGGACCGTTGTATTAATCGTAAAACTTACTAGGGCCATGTTACTACATATTATTGTTATTCATAAATGTTACTTAGTATCGTTCTTACTTAGTATTGATTTGATCTGACATTTTTAGCATCTAATTTTATATTAAAAGTGAGCTTGTCTTTAAATTAGTAAAAAGCTTTACCTACATTTAAAATGTACGTAATTTTTTTCCATAGCAACGGTCGTTAACCTTCGATGAAGAAGCAGTTTTGGCTGCCAATATTTTTTAGTTCGTTGCGTAATGGGAAAACACCGGGATATCTTGGCAAACTTTGCTCCGTTATTTTTCTTATTACAATATATTATGTATCTATAAATTTACAAGTTCTTTCAAAATAATATTTAAAAAAAACTCATTTCTACAACAACATTATTTGAGTTAAATTTATTTTATTATTTGATGTTTTTTTCCACCAAATTTCTCGCTCGTTTTTTTCTATATATGAACGTACGTAAATATAAAAAATCAATTGTTAAAAAACAATTTTCTCGTGGAAGATTCCCTCAATTCCTTAGTTGGCACAGTTCCAATATCGGAGTGACATCACAGTGTGACACACCTTCAAGATCGTCCAACGTTACAGTGCCAACTTTATCACTATTGTGACCGCGTTCATAAGATTTATTTCTGTTCTTCTTTGCGTGTTACTTTTAATATATACAATGCTATTAAAAATTCATCCACATGTTAATTCATTGTTCGAAAACCCCTAGCGATATCACCACGATGTACTTTACTATATAATTGTAAAAAATTGACCTCTCCCCTTTAACGTTAGATATTGCGTAATTTTGTATTTTTGTAGACTTTAGGAATATCTGATGACTACCAAAATAATCCCAGAACTCGAGTGAAAATAATGATCCAAAATATACCAACTAAATTTATATAGATGCAATATAATTAATACATTGCATATTTACGTCTAGCTATATCTTATGTTTACATTCAGAAGGCTCACCTGTCACGGCCGAGACCTCCCTCACGGTCGCCCCCCGTCTCTCCTCAACCCCCTGCCCCATCGGGAGGCAAGGCAATGACGTCAATCCGCCCCCAAACCAAGCCTACGCGTCGGACGCTCCCTGAATTCTCTAGTTTTATGAATTAAACAGAATTCAGGCGTTATTTGTTATTATGTTTTTCTCTGGCGTTAATGAATTAAATCTCCATTCATACCAGTCTATTTTAATTATTTAACATGATATTGACCCTGTTCTCATTTTGAGATAAAATAAATATATTAATAATTTAGTTTTATGTTAATTAATGAAATGAAATGAAAATCGTTTATAAGCATAGGCACTAAAGGCGTGCACTTGCTCATCGTTAGACTCTATCGTGACTTCGGGAAGGCGTATGGCGAGGAGAATATCACAAGAAACTCGTCAAATGCAACTCAAGATGTAATTTTAAAAGTTATGTTAAAAAAATTGGTATATAAAGCCTTGTACATACAACAATCATGCACGCATCACGCAATTACAACGTGATCAAGTGATGTTATCATATCAGAAAATCATAAAAATAAAAATTATCGATTTGTAATATTCCAAAATATGCATTTTTGAATGATAATTTCATACATTCATAATACTATTTTAAGATAATTCTTTGATATTATTCATGTGATTATCTAGGAAGTTTGACAATACGTATAAAATAATACGTCTTTATTTGACAGAAGAATGATAAGTGTAACAGCATTTTGCGCGCGCTCTCGTCGGCCCATTAGCTCAGTTGGTTAGAGCGTCGTGCTAATAACGCGAAGGTCGCGGGTTCGATCCCCTCATGGGCCAACTTCTTTTTTTCTCATTTTTATATTCTAGTTACGGTAAACTTATATTTTTGATATTAGACGAGATTTTACATATTTAAGGAAGTTAATTTTTTTCTGTATACATAATAAATTTGAAATTACTACAAAAATATTTGCACAAAATCATGTATGCTAATGTGCAAATAATAAAAAATCACGCGAGAAAACCACTTAAATCCGGTTCTTTATGTCATCGCAGTTAACAGTTATTAATATTAACAACATTTTGTTATATGTATAATATTAAAAAGAAGCACTTAACTTAAGAAATACATACAAACTTTTATTCATTTGGTTTGCTCGTGGAAAAAATTCAGGCGTTTAGATAAAAATTGTGAGATACCACGTCAATAGAGAATGTAATAGTAAGACATAATACATACGTGTAAATACATGTAAATTTATATAAGCATTATTTATTGATTTATTTTTAAACCCTATAAAGCTAGCTCGATCGCCAAGGCCGAAAAGCAGTTACCTTGAAGCGAAATCGGGCTGATCGCCTCTGACGCATTATGTTGCGTTATAGACAAGGTTCACCGCAAAAAGGACCCCAGATGTATTTTCCGGTTACGAAGCTTATGAATCTTTGTAATTTGTTACATAATATAATCTCGATGCAAAAGTCACAAGAAAACCAGTTATAACCGGTTCATGGATCACACAAAAATAGTATCGAAAAAACACCAAATTATTGTCGTAGTTAGACCCTTTACAAAACAAGTTTATTTTGATCTCCTAATTTAAATGACAAACAATTCTTGTTTCATCACTTACTTTATAACCAGAGCTACAGTTATAATTAGCGATTGTTACAAAGTACTTACTACATTATGATAGACTTTTTTTAATGTATAAAGAAATTGTAAAACATGCTTTATTTATAAATGTTCTAAAATCATCCTTTTTAGTACCCTTCCCCAACTTTGCGAATCTCAGTATTCGTTTAATTCGTGATCCATCATTGTGGACAATACCCGTATACCTACTTACAGCAGCTAAATCAAACTGATAATTATTAAATTAATAAATTTATTTCATTTATATTTGTATATGTATTGACGAGTAAAAGCGCTCTATTGGAGCTCATTTACTAAAAGTAAATAATAAAAAAAAATTATGCAAGTATATGGGTCAAAATTCACGTCAAACGTCAAACAACAGATAGAGTTATGTTATTTATTTGTTAGTAATAAAAAGCCGTAATTATAGTTATCAGTAACTGTAAGCTTCCACATTGTTGTAAGAAATTATTAACACATAGGCCCCTGAATACGAATGAAATGAATGAATAAATGAAAATCGTTTATTAGCATAGGCACTAAAGGCGTGCGCGTGCTCATCGTCAGATTCTATGGCTTCGGAAAGGCATATGATGAGAAGAAGACCACAAGAAACTCGCCAATCATAGCCTGTATATAAAATAATTAATAAAAAAAAAAACTGAATTTTCATTCAGAAAAAAAGTTAATAACAAAACGGATCCATAGTTTTAGTATTCAGTCCCCAAAGCTGGTAGCAAAAACCTATGGTGGGTATTGGTTTGGTTAATACCATTACCATTGGTGATTTATAGTACCAATTTAGATGGTAGGTACTCATTCGTCTCACTAAGCCGGCATAGTGGAAGCGTCTATACTCTGCCGCTATTTATGTATGGTTGCTGTCAGATTAAATTTTAAAATGCTAAGTCTAACTATAAAAGATCGAATTGACTTAATCCAAATTCGAATCTAACCTGACACCTTCACCTTGACTTTGAAATTACACAAACATGATTACTTTGTTTGTAAACAAAAGCTATTTTAGGAATCATAAATCCGTTAAAATTAAGAAAATGTTGCTTATTGTAAGATATCAAATTAACTTTATACGTTACTATAGTCTATGGACTTTATGGATTACTGTATTTTTTTTTAAATCACCGAGAGTGGCCATTATTTCAGAAAACTATTCAAGCGATCACTTATCACGCCTCTATTTACAAATTAACTCACGCGCATGTACTAAAAATGCGTTGCGATGCTCACTTTAGTATATTCCCACTGTTTTCATTTGAGAAAGTTTCTTGAAAGTAGATTTTTTGTCTATTTATACCCAGTTATAACCACACAGCTACTATGCCGCTTTGAGGGATGAATATACACCGGTTAACCATTGCGGTTATTCGCTTATTCATCTAAGAGTTTGTATTTACCCCCCGCGCAATGTACATTAAACAACATTTTTTTCCACAAGAAAGGTAATTATTAAAACAACAAATAAATTACAAATAATATTTAATTGAAATATCTTATAAATATACATTGATATAATAATAAAAATAATAATGCAATTTTCACGCACTTTAAGCGCTTCCATAACTTTAAGTTATAATGGATTATTTAAACATACAATATATATTTCATAAATATGTCAATATCATTATATTATATAGGGTTGACTTTCGTGGGTCACTTTCATATTTCATCTGTCGTCAATCACACGAGATTCTGAACATTCAACCAACCCGTAGAATTAATGTCCTTTTTACGCTTGCAAATGGGCAGTCTCAATAATAACAAAAAACAGTTGATTTTATATAGGGCAGTCATATGTGCAATTTCCTGGATTTGAATGTATCACGTAACCACACCTAATCGTTAATAACGAGCCACCTGTGTGTGGTATTCTCAAACTGTTGCTGTAACAATGGCGTGCGAACACGTAACTTCACTTCTAAAGAACCCCCGGCTGGTCGACGACCGTCCATTAACTAAAATAATCATTAATACACATTAATATCATAGACACTTCAAAACACAGCTAGGCTACTTCACATTCACACTTGGAAATGGCAGTCCAAAGTTTACGCAAGTGATTCTCAACCTTTCTTGTTGCAGCACACAAAAGTTGAGAATCACTGGTCTACGCTAACAACCGTCATCGATGTACCAACCACAAATCTTATATTAAGTAACAAACAAAAATGTACATACCGGAAAAGCTTCATGTATAGTCGTGACAGTCTCCAGTGGTGCCAACTTAACAACAATCGATCCAAGCAACGTGTCCTTCGAGAACCATCCACTGAAACAACCACAAAGACACCTAATATCATTGAATGGGGGATGTCCAAAGAATGTACTCATAGATCTTTTTGGACAACACCAACTTTACTTTTCTGGATAAAATTGATAAAAGCTCAATATAAATACTAAAATAGTTACCCTCTGGAGTAAACTTCTAATTTGATGCCGTGTCGTTTAAAAACTCTCAAACAGGGTCGCGCGTTTCTTTGTATGACCAATGGGAATGTCGTATTATAAACTGGACTGTTCGTATCTTTTACTAAACCAGTACGATCTGATACAGGAGCATCCTGGAAATTAATTATATGTGTGTGAAGCTCATTATAGAGATTTCTTTCTTATAATCCCCATTCTATTGTACATACAATCCTAATGTGAGCTAATTTTAATACTGGCTCCAATATTGAAGTGTAGTTACTAGTTATTTCACATTATGAAATTACAAATATGTGTTCGAAGACACAAGTGATGTAGATTTTGGAGTGAAACAACTCGGTTGCAAAGAATAATGATGTATTGTATTAAAACACACACAAGATAATAACGATAGATAACTGAGAACAGGGGGGCTACTCAGGCGCACTTCGGACGAAAATACGGACGTTTCCTACTCAGTTACGTAATCATTCACGAAATTACGGATTTGACAGCGACGTCACGACGAATAGGTCACACAATGCTTATTTTATGGACTTTTTACAGGCTTATGTGTCAAAGATCACATAAACTATAGAAGTGACGGCCGTGTAACGAAACTTCGGATATGCCTGAGTAGCCTCCCAGACACACTTTGCTTGACAAGCAGTGTTGCCAACATTCCTTCCATTTAAATAGACAAATGCTACACAAATTAAATGTATACACTAAATAAAAACTTTTAAAAATGGTAAAGCGTCAGTTAACCACCAGATGGCGTTGGCTACATTTTATTAATTTCTTTCATTAATAACATTTTCATACCACTGTAAGACACATACTGATGAAGATGAAGAGAAAGACAACATACCTGTGGATAGGGGAATTCGAATTTGACGTAAGTATCGACTTCCTTTGGGTTTGGTACGTTGTAAGCGATCCCACGCACAATGGTCAATTCTAAATCGTTCTCATTGAGATCCGAGTTGCATTGGACGATGGAGAACTGACGAGATTCATAATGGAACCCAAAGGGGGGCGGTTTGTTTAATCTGAAAACAAATTATGTATTAAATATATATTTTTTATTAACTTAACAGGAATGTGTTAAAAAACTTTAATAACGTAACCCAAAGTGTGAAAAAAATACAAAAAAGATCATTATATTGCGTGATGTACAACATTTTTATAGAGGACACCAATATCTACAAGAATATCTAACTATTACAGTTATGTCACAATAATTACTTTTTCATGTTAAAATTTAAACTTCATAGTACTTTATATCTTCATTACTACGCGAACGAAGTCGCTAGCAACAGCTAGTTCTATATAAAACTATATGCCTATATCTCCATCCACAACTTACCTTTTATTAATCGTGACAAGATCCAGGTCCTGTTTAACGGCAACAGCTAAATTTTCAAACCTATTCGCTTCGGCAACATTACCCATAGCTTTATAATGGTCTCGATTAGTTTGACATATTTTCAATTGATTACTTAATTGTTGTTGTAAAGTCGAATATATATTACTAACGCTTTCGTTTGACGGATCACAATCAGCTTCTGTTATTACATCGAAGCTAAAAAAGTAAAAAATATAAGTAAAAATTATAATAAATTTTATATACATATACATGGACTTCTTGAGAGTGAAATTTAAAAAAATCGTCAGGCTGTATGGGCTTGAGTTCTTTGCCTAAAAGTGGAATTTAAAATGTCAATTTGACAGGTCAGTCTTTTTTTTTAGTATACGACCACACTCCACCTGTACAGGTCAACTAACAATATGTCAGCGTATTTCAAAGTTGTTGCAATAAAATATATATATAAATCTAAAGTAAAACGTACGTCTCTTCCAATTTCTTTTTAACTTGCGGTGGCGCAGGTAAAGATTTCAAATCCACTAACAATCCACCTTTAGCAGCCGCTATCACAGTATCAAACCCTTTCGCAGAACGTAAATATTCTTTTGCTTGATTTAAGTCACCTGAAAGAAAATTAAAATAATTAATGAAAATTTAAAATAAATTATCCATAAAATATAGTGATATTTATTATATTGAAGGAATATACTATTCATATTCATTAATGTATGAACACTCATGAAAAGAAATTGACATATTTATTAATTAAAAACTAAAGGCTAACTATTGTAACTAAATTTAGGTTACTTTTAATATATTTGGAGATTACAAAGCGTTCGAAACATCGGATTAAAATCGTGAATAATCTAAGACACAAAATTATATCATATAACTAATATTTTGTCTTATTTGTTGATATAACTTCAAAATATAATTATCCATCTCATGAAAAATGATTTCCGAGATACTCAATACAACAACGAAGAATCTACACAAACTATGCACAACAACGATTTTCCTACCATATTAATAGGATTTAGGGCTTCCAATCCCGCGTGCTGCGGGATTACGGGTGCATTTACGGGATTGCGGGATTAGAAAGAAGCATGCACACGACCTCTCGCGTCGTAATTAAAGTTATAAAAACTTCTACCAACATTCAGTTTTTTTTTTAATTTAGTATATATTATATTTTGTAGTTGATAATTTTTTGTTTTTTTTTTCGGTATTGTTTCTGTATCTTCTTTTTTTTCTATTCTGATCCCGCAAATACCGGAACCGGAATAAATACCGAGATTGAACACAGGCTGCGGGATTGGAAGCCCTAATAGGATTTATAAATTCGTGAGTCTATCTTACCATTTCTCTTAGCGTCAAGTGCGGCATCTTTAAACTCCTTTTGCCTTTTAATTAGCAGCGCTAATTGTTTATCAGCCCTCGACGGTGGCACCCTAGGGGCTGAAGACGATGGTTGAGGTTTATCCATGTCTGGAACTGCTGGAGCTGCACGAGGCCTCGGAGGAACGGCCGGTGATGACTTACATACAAATAGGTTATTTATAATTGGCATATAGACTTTGTTCGAATTATCAGTGACTAGCTTTTACCCGCAGCTTCGCTCGCATTTAAGTCATTAAATAAGTATCAGAGATCACACTAACTATAGTCAATTGAAAACTATTATTGCTTAATATATTTTATAACAATCGAAAGGAGGTTGCGATCGCCAACAACTATAGTAAAAAATAATTTATTTTTCTAAATAAAAAGTACCCTATGTTACTTCTAGTACCTCCAAAAATATGTTTACAAAGTTTCATGATGATCGATTAAGTAGTTGTTGCGTGAAAACGTAACAAACAAACTCACATTCACATTTATAGTATTAGTAGGGATAAGTAGACTGATATTGGGTATTATAACCACTACTTTAAAATAGCGAGAGTACTATAAAAAACAATGTATGGTACTATTATTTATAGATTTATTTTAAATCAAGCAATCATGAAACAATATAACATGCTGAAATACTCACAGCATTAAGAGGTATAGGCGCATACCCCAAAGGAGTGGGCAAATTTTCAATCGATATAGCACGCCCAGCCGCATTCAATTTTATAGCTTGTTCAAACTGTTTTACAATTCGTCCCATGCGACGTTGTTTTGAATTATTACCATCTTCTTTTGCTTTCGATTCTTGTTCCTAATTGAATATTAATATCAATTAATTGACGTTCAATATTTACCAAACATATGCTTGTCCTACTCATATTAGCATAGAAGTAAACTTATATCAAAAACGATAGAAAGAGACAGATAGCTAATTATGTAATTTAGGTGAATGACCTTTTGACTTTAACACTAGATTTACCAGACCAGTCATTTTGGTCTTGCAAGATCAAATTAAAATTCCTACTGCGTGTAACACTTTCTTTAATTCTTCTAATCTTTGTAATCTTTGTAACAAATATATACTTTTTTGATTTTGGTAGAAATAGGTATATTTAAGCTGGTAAATCTAGTGTTAATTATGCAGCATGACTTAGTCAGTATATATACAGTCTCATATTTCTTTTATCAATCACTTGCAAGCATTTGAATTGTTACATTGATACCTTATAGAAAGCCATATGTTGCTGTAGAGCTTCACCAACTGATGGTGCACTAATTAGACCTGCAGGTTGTTCACTCGGTAGTGGGTCTGGTGCTGAAAGAATACACAACAAAGAGTTCTAGACAGATTGATAATAATGGTGACTGCTCTTAATGGTAACTAATCACCTTTGCACTTTATAATAATAATATAATGAAGATACAACAGCTTTTAGATTTAACATCGCTTTATTTTCATTTCTCTAAACATATTGTTTACGATTATTCAATGAAAATTACATAAGCAA